>JAEQBH010003090.1:0-270504 GCA_016808115.1 Tetrastigma voinierianum
GGAGCTTGTCGCTAGTCTAGGACTTGACTATGAAGAAAGGTGTTGGCCTACCCTGCAAAAACTAGTCGGGAGTTGAAGCTGCTCTTCTGATGAGCCCGAGGCAGGGCGAAACAAGCATAGAAGCATGAAATTGTAGCGTGGCAAGTTGAGTCTCATGAAAGTGTCTATGTTAGACCGCTGCACGAGCCGTGTCGTTGTGTGAACGAGTAGGCCCGTGACAAGTGGTATTAGAGCGGGACATAAGTTACAAATAGTATGGTTTTGCCTTATGTGATCTTAGCGTAGAAACCATTTCTCTCCTAAAGATGTATAGTAATTGATGAAGTCGTGGTGATTGAAGCTTCAATGATGAGGACCCGTGTATGCATGGGCATTTCTCCAGATCGTGTGAGGTGCCGTTTTCTATCTACTAGTGCACAACTTCTGGTCGCCTACTAGGGATGAAAGTCAAGCGAGGTGCTGCTTTCAAGGTGGAAGTTGAGTGGAGGCTCATTCCATGGCTTAGTGATGTCGTGTCCAAGGTGATGGACATCCTCTTTGGCCTAACCTTAGTGGATAATGGCTCTTAGGGAGCGATAGTCTTCGATGGCGCAGATCGGTTAAAGGTGCCTTGTACAAGGACATACACGATATTGGGTGGGGCAGAATGTCACAGACTTATTTGAGTGTGCCGATGACCGTAGCTGAAATGCTTAATGAAGATCAAGTATGCTGACGAGTTTGAGCGTAATGGTGTGAGAGTGCTCTAGAGGTGCGCAAGTGGATCATAGATGATGCTTTTTCGGAGTTCAAGCATGCCGATCCGGTTAAGTTTGGGGAGCTTGTCACTAGTCTGGGACTTGACTATGAAGAAGAGTGTTAACCTACCCTACACAAATTGGTCGGGAGTTGAAGCCTTTCTCCTGAGCTCGAGGTAGGTCTCATGAAAGTATCTATATGAGACCGCCACAAGGGTTGCGCCGTTGTGTAAACAAGTAGGTCCGTGACACAATTAGTAGTAGGCATATGGAAAAAACATATATATTGAATGCTATCATTTGTGAAAAAGTTTCAAGTCATTTTGAAAATCTTTCTTTCTTTTTTCTTGTGTGATCTAAGGATCACATGATTTCGCCACTCAAAATTGGTTTGACTCTTACTTTTAACTTTCTCAATTTTTTTAATTTCATATTTGTTTTTTTGTAGTTTAAGAAATATTTTTTCGTTCACCTTTTTTATGATATTTTATCCACGTGAATCATTTTTTTAATACTATCCACGTGAGTCTATATTTAAATTTTAATCTATAATTATGATCAAGCTTTTTGATAAGATTATCTTAATTTTTAAATATAGCTATACTTATTTATATAAAAAACTAATTTCCCTTAAACATGTTGTATTACATTTCAAAAATATTAAATAAGTACCAAAGTCAATAAAAAAAATCAATAAGTACCACCTTTTATAGTTTTCGAATAAGATTTTATATAACATATATACTTTTTTTAATTTAATTTTAAAGTTTCATTAGAAAAAAAAGTGCTACAATTTTGCACAAATAATTTTGTATTATTTGTTTATATATAGAAAATCTTTAATATAATATTATATTTTATAGTTTTCAGTTGTCTTTTGAATTTAATCTATATTTTTAAAATAAAACGATAAAAATTGTAAAACTTTGAAAGATAAATATATATTAAAAATAAGATGATTACTTTAGATAATTTTATAAAATAAAAAAATAATTTAATAAGTATGAAAAATGAATAAAAATAAAATGATTTCAAAAATAAATTATTAAATAAAATGGTAGGTAATAATTACCTTTACGAAGTATTTAAAAACTAAGAAAACACATAGAAAAGCTCTTTTTTTGAGTTTTGCTCATGGTAGAAGGAAGTGTTGCCAAAGAGAGTTCGTTAGAATTTTGTTCTAAAAATCTGTAAATTTAAAATTATTTTTGAAAAAAGAAAAAAAAGACTGACGGAGGTAATACCATGGGTGTTAAATAATAATAATAATAAAAACAAAATAAAAATAAGACAATTCCAACATGAATTCCATCAGAATCAATACCAGTCCTAAGAAACAAAAATAAATAATGAAATAAATAATTTAATATGGAATCCACCACAATGGAATCCAGTGAAATACAGAATGAAGAATGAGGTTGTTTGCCTAAACTAAGAAAAATAATAATAATAAGAATAAAGGAATCCATCGGCGCTCAGAATCAGAAGAAGACTCGATTAATAAGTTCCCTCAATTTGCTTGTGCAAATACGATAGGCAGTATAAAGTATTTTCTTCTCACCGATTCTAAGAGTCAGCTGTGCTTACCAAAATACCTGAGTTGAGGAGGCTACAAAAGCCAAGCAATTGGCCCAAAACAAAAAGAGCCAGTTGATGCTTCTCTTCTTTCAATAGCCAAACCCACCACACAATTATTCTGCTCACCAAACCACAGTCGGACAACATTGGATTGGTCCAAATGGGTGGAGGACGATAGTTGGGGGTGTTAGTGAATACGGTAACAAATTCATGGAACTTTTCCTGGAGATGGTATTCAATCTGGTACTGTCTGTGGCATCGCTGGCACTGAACATCACCCTTGATTATGTTTATTCCAGCGGATAAAGAAGTCGATCATGGTTCGCGCTCTGGCTCGTCTGGTGGTTGCCCATGGATATGGTGCGGGTGTCACCGGCTTTGCCGGTCGTAGTCTGCGGTAGGCCCGTGGGACCTGCAGTGCCACCTCATGGCTTCTGGGGATGGTCACTGCGCATCATTCTTGATGATCTGCTGCGGTGCAGGAGGAACGCGTGGGGGCCTGCCATCTTATCACTGCTTCTGGCTGGTGGCAGATAGATTGGAAAAGGTAAGGACCAGCAGCTCAGATTCTTTTTAAAGGAGAAGGAGAAGAACACAACCCCCAATAAATAAATAAATACAAAAGGAATAATATTTAAGCTTTTCAAAACAGAAGGATAAGATTAAGATTAAGACTTCTGTGCCACTGCACTTCTTTAAGTAGTTAATGTGAAGATATATCTCGAATATATCTCTGAATCCGTTGTATAATAAATTAAATGAATCAGGACCTCAAAACTTAACAAGTTTATGGATATACCGTTTTAATTTAGAAGGGATAAATTGAAATATTGTTTGAATTAAAAAGATAAATTATTTAGAGATAATTTGGTAGAGTCAGTGAAAATTAATACAGTTTCAGAAAGAAAATTAATCTTTACAAAATATCATAAATTATTTAGAGATAATTTGGTAAGTCGGTAGAAAATTCATACGGGTTCAGAAAGAAAATTAAACTTTACAAAATTTCACTATATGGGAAATTTTATTTTTTAATATCTTTTAAAGAAGTATTTGAGAAATAAGCTATGTATGGATAAGGGGTGTTTGTTATTTTGACTTTTTGTTGAATGCAATTACTTCTAAATTTAGACTTTTATTTACTTTTTTTAATGATTTTGTTGAATTTTGAAATTTTAGTTGAATTGAAAAACCAAAATATTTGACTTTCTTAATGCTTTTCTTTATCATGGGATATTTTTATTCAAATTTGAGATTTCTCAATAATTATATAAGATTTTTTAAGAGAACAATTTCATTATTCAAATTAGTAATACATTGATAGTGTAACACCTAGAATTATCGCATTAGTTTTATGACATGTTTGGGTATAATGAAAGTCAAATTTGTGTTTTTCGGAAATTTAATAGTTAAGTGTGAAAAAGGATATAACTGGAATTATTAAAAAAGTCAAAGGATAATGGTAATTACTAAAAATCACCGAATTACCGACCAATTTTTTGGTCGGTAAGCGATGTCACGATCATTAAATCCATTACCGACCAAATTATTTAGTATTCGCCAATTTTCGGTCGGTAATTATTTCACCGACAAAAATCAATGGTCGATAAGTGCGGAGCCATTTACCAAACAAACCATTTGAGCTATTTTTCCGAATATTCATTTCTGGGCCGAGAATTTGGTCGTGCAAATGGTCTCAAAATGTCGGTAATTACCTGACCAAATTGCGACAGCAGGCCAAAATTTTTAATATCATTGGTGATGCGTAGTCTCAAAATGGGCCATTAATTACCGACCATTAGATAATCGGCGATTCCGAGTTTTGGTAATTACCGTCGAGGATGGAATGCTTCACTCAAGCGAATGCACATGGAAGAGATAGTCTTTCTGGAGTGAATCAACAAGGTAGTTCAGCTACCTTTGAGGGAGGTCATTCCTTCAATGATCTTTTAGAATAGGAAAATGACCATTTTTCAACTGGTCAGGGCTCCATTAGGCAAACTCCTCCAAATTTTCACTTTTAATTCCTTAGGTAAACACTTTACCTCTCTTTTCCCTTCTATTTATCCATTTTTATTTTCCTTACCTTTGTCTTTCATAGGTCTCTCCTTGGTCTACCTTGCATCTTGAAGCAAGAGTAGTTCCTTCCATGGATCTTTCCTTTCTAGACCAAGCCACTCCTCATGTTGAGCCACCATCCAGACCTCCTACCGAACTGGATGTAGCTATTTCCTGCTCCACTATAGCCATATGCTAAGCTTGGACCTTCTCTCCCTATCCATTATCCAAAAAGATGCTTTCCATACGGCTATGTGTTGACTGATTTTTACATATAAACCAAAAACAAACTAATTGTTTAAGACCAAGTTGACTAAATATGATGATGTCAGTGTAAGCCAAACTTTTGATACTGCCACTAAGACTATTCAATTCTCGGTAACGAACCCAAAAAATTGATTGGCTAATTTTCCGACTTCTAAAGACTAAACTAAGTCCCCTAGTAACAACACCACAATCTTGTTAACTGATATTTGATATAAAATATGTTGTTTCCTTGGATGAAAAGGCTTAAATTGAAATTTTGTTTTGGTACAAAAGATCCTTTGCAAGTCACCTTTGGGTCGTCAGTAATAAAAGTGGATTTAAGTCAGGATATGATTCCCACGAGGAATGATGAAGAGTTTAAACATCAATTACCCCATCTACTCCAAGATCCTTGCTATTTGAACTCCAAGGGATTAAAATTGATGTGGTTTTAAACTAAGGCGAAAAATGAATTAAATAAAATTCTATAACTATATATAAAGAATGTAAAATAATTGGATTGGCAAGTTCACTGGGTAAGTAACATTGGGATATAGTTCAATGCATAATTATCAATTTCTGCATTATTTTATAACATTGGTTCGGTCATGAGTTTGAAATCTGAACTTGTCAAAGATGCAAGGTAGTATAGTTTGGATTTCTCACACACCATACATTTCACCAATTAGAATCCATGTTCCTTCCGAACCATGAGTCTAATCGATTACTTGTAGAATACAATCCTCTCTCTCTAAGATGCGGGTATTTTTCCTTCTCGGTACTTCACACCTTTTACTTGGCCAAAAACTGGCTTGCCCCATAGACGGGATGTCTGAAGCCTTTGATTTAATTTTGTATCTCATCCATCCGTCGGCAAAATTCTCTATCTCCTTGATTATATCTCAGCTAACATGGGATCGAATCCTTTCATCGAACCGATGGAGAAACCTTTGATCAACTAAATTGATATATCATCTGACTAATCCTCACACCATGAGCAAATTAGTGATTTATCAAAGTAGTCCTTCAAAGTTCATTAGTTCCATAATATGAGTCTAACATACCCCCAAGTAACTACTTCATACTCTCAGGAATCTCCATCTTTGTGTCCTCGGAGGAGCTACGGAAATCGGAAGCGAATACAATCCTTTTCTAAGTACACTACTAGTATGAGACAAGCGCGAAGCAGTACCAATTAAATACATTCAAATTTTCGAACTATGACATTCTTTCAAGCTGAGCAGAAAACAATAATTAACATTGATCCAATCCCATATGGAGCTCAGTCTTTCAAACTAGATTACAAAGAACAATGACTAATTGATCAGGTAAATTCACTGAAATTGCAAACGAACTGAAATAGATGAACTCCAGAAAATTTCCAAATTCATTATTTCAGATAGTAATGAAAAACATAATTTTACAAAAAACCCATTTCGAAACTTTGCACGGATCACTTCTCAATTCAAGAAAAACTAACAAAATTCTCTAAAAACTAAATAAAATAAAAGAAAATTAATATACAAAGGAGTTCCATCTACCTAGAAATTCTTGGTTTGGCGAAAGCTGCACACAGTGCCCTAAATGCTTCTATTTATAGATTTTTAAGTGATCGGGCGTACTTCAAGGCTGAAATTGTGGATCCCCAAAAATTCTAGCCCAATTGGTTGTTTTATCGTGACATAGAAAATTTTGTCATGACATAATTTTCATCTTTGTTCCCCAGCTCTTGTCGTGGCTTGCAGTTTCTATCGCGACATGGTTTAGTGTTTTTCCTTTTGAATTCTTTCACGACATAATTTGATAATGTTGCGACATAGTTACTGGCGAAGTTGTCTAGTGATTGTCGTGACGCCAGATATCTTGTGCGCGACATAAAACCTTGTTGCAAATCACTTGTCATTCTTTTACGCTCCTACGAAAAATGTATGACATAACTTTCTTTGTAGCGATAGAACTTCTTGTCTTTGAGCCTTGCTTTATGTTGCGACATAAGTTTGCAATGTCGCGACATAAAATATATTATTAATCTACTTAAGTCTTTTATTTCTCTCTTTTTCAACCTGTCTGACATAGTTTTCTTTTTCTACATAGAATTCTTTTCTTGTGACTCTTTAACTTTGTTACAACATTCTTTGCTATGTTGCTTGACATGCTTTTTAATAGTTCTTCTCAACCTTTATCGTGACCAATAATTTCTTTTGTCTTAATAGAGTTTCTCACGATTGCATGGATGCATTGTCGGGGGCACTTGTGACATGGTCTTCTTGTCGCACCAGCGATGAAAATGATCTGTGTCGCGACATATTTTCTTCTTTGATGCTGTCTTTGGGTGGGTTGTTTGTTGCAACATTGAAATCTTTGTCGCGACAAACTTGTCTTGGCACCGTCTCAATTCTATTGCATTTCTATCGTGACATAAAACTTCTATGTCCACGACGAGAAGATATATATTACTCTGCGGCTTTATTGTCGCGACATAAATTTGATTATTGAGACAAAAATCTATTGCCATTGCTTGATCATTGTCGCGACAGAGATCTCTGCATTCAATTCTCCATTGTGTCGCGACATACTTTTCTACGTCACAACATTTATCTTGTAATTCTTCTCAACTTTTGTCGCGACATAGATTTCTGTGTCGTGGCATAATTCACCTCAACCTTATGTTGTGTTTGTCGCGACATAAAATTTCTTTGTCACGACAGAATTGTCTGCCCTTTCAATGTTGACTCTGAATTTTGTGTCGTGACAGAGTTGTCTTTTGTCGCGACATAGATTTTCTGACATCTTCATTTCCTTATGTCGCGACAAAGTTGTGAGATGTCATGACAAACTTCATTTCTGGCTTCAGTTTAACTTGATCTTTGTTGCAACATAACGTTGCTTGTTGTGACATAGCTTCTACTGGTTCTCTTGAGATCCTATCGCGACATTATGAAACTATGTTGCAACAAAGGTTTCTACCTTGGCCAATTTTTCTGTTTTTCTTGTTGGAATTGTCTATTTTTCATTCAAACACCACCAAACACAAAGTTGGTGAATATTCCATAATTCGACATTAAAATGGATCATAAACTTCAAGAATATGCTAGAAAAATTGATTAAAAATATATGAGTTAGGACTCATCAACATAGTGATATTACAATCCACTTCTCTTGATCACAAGAGTGAGATTTTTAAACTACAGGGATTCTGTGCTTGCTTTTGAGGTATTTTCTTGAGTTAGACATGTAGTAAGGAGAGATGCTCAATTGATATCTGAATTAGAGAAGTTGAGGAGAAAAAATCAAGTATGAAGCCCGATCAGTCATCTTCTAACAAGAGCATCGGAGATTGGAGAGTAAGCGATTATCACCCCGAAGGTCGAATCAGACTATTGGCTAAAGAAATCATGGGAGAAAAAGCCCAGTTGCCTTCTCTAATACCACAAGGTGAGGTTCTTAATGCCCAAGGCCTAAAGCACTAGCAAAAAGCCATTTCCTTGGGTGAATTTCTATCCTCTATGAGGGGAAAGGTTGTTGATCTGACCTCCCAATTGCAGCAAATTGACGCTTCTCACAAAAAAGGCCTGGAGTTTTGGGAATCACTGAGATCTTTTGATTTTTACGAGATCGATCTTTCGGTATAGTTAATAGTTTGACATGACCCTTGACCTTATCATGCGGTTGCTCTCTTTTTGCTTAGTGGCGAAGCCTTGCCTTAGGACTTGCTCTTAAGATGCCAGTTTTTGTAGTTGTTTGGTGAAATTCACTTGACATTGCATAAGTGCACTCACAAGCATAACATTGCATTAGTGGACCAAGGTGGCTCTAGGCCTACCTTTGGATGTGATGAACTTGTGTGCTCTTTGCTTCTTTGATTCCTTTGAAAAAAATACTTTATGCAATTACAACCATGACATTGAATTAGTGGACCAAGGTGGCTCTAGGCTACCTTTGGAAGCGTGCTTGCGTGTGTATATTAAATGCGTCACATCAATCTTTGCTCTAGAGAAATTGATGAAACGGTGACTAAAAACCTACTATTTATTTACAGATATATATATTGGTTGTTGTGTGTTAGACAGCCCATGCTTAGGAACTATGGCTTCAAGAAATGCCTTTGACTTAAAACTAGGATAGAAACATATATTATGTCTTCAACGTGGCGAACAGTATCTTCGCCGTGTCAAACGTCTCCTTCACGGCAAAGGGCTTCTTCATTGCGGTGAACTTCGAGGCTTCTTATTTCCGACTTCTTCGCTATAGTGAACTTCGAAGCCCCAGTCTTTCAAACATTTTCCCTTCACCACGGCGAGAAAACGACCTTCAAGTGGCGAAGCTTCTTATTGCGTGAACACGAAAATAGTTTTCATCCCTTTACCGTGTGATGAGCAACAGCCCTTGTTTTAGCAAACCTTTTTCACCCTAGTGAAGGATTCTTCCTCTGGCCCGAACTGAAGTCATTGTTGCCAACATTTTCACTATTGCGCCGCGGCCCGAACAACAACCTTCGTCATAGCGAGACCTCTTCGCGTGAGTGGGAACCTATTTCAGAGAGACCCGAACTCGAGCTTCTCTTTCTTGATATTTTTATTTTTTTATTTACATGTGACAACTTGTCACCTAGTGCAATGATGCAATAAGTCCAATCCTTTAGAGAAATCTTGTATAGTGGCTATAATGCCCACTTTCCTTTACTCTTCTTCATGGTAAGGGCTTATTTCCTCAAGGATGATTATGATACCCTCTTCTGAACTTGTCTAGGTTCTCTGTTTGGGGAAAAATGTGTATCCAATGGCCATTCTGCTTTTTTGCTTGGATTTTCCTCTTGGCTACAATCTTGAGATAGTCAAGAAGTCTTCCTTGGGAAATCATTAGGGAACCTTAAAGAAGTTTGTGTTTTTCGAGTAGCCAAAAGCCATCTTTACTTCCTCCGTCATATCTTGGAGCTTGTCTCATAACTGTTCTCCAATGACCTTAATAATCTTGGGACCTATCCAGGAGAATAAGAACACACCCTTTGAGAAATCAACGTGTTGTGAATCGGTGGCCAAAAGCCACTTCATCATTACAGCTCCTCCCCATATTTCTCTAGTTTAAAGTGGTCCAAAGGAACCCATTTGGAGAATTGATAACACAACAAGCCCATTCTTAGGGAAAAACCTTTATTTAGGACCAATAGAGGTCATAAAGTCTACTTTAACCTTATAATCAAAGATCTGTATCTACTTCCCTAGGTTTAAAGTGGTCACGGGACCTACTTTATTTATTCATAAAACAATTGAGGGTATAACAAGTATGACGGTAGGAGCCCAAAAGTTTATTAGTGAGTAGCTAAAATAGCCCTACTTTATCCACCCAAAGTAACTAAAAATAGTTTCCCCATTACAAAATGGTCAATGAACATATTTTGCTTGTTATTCCTTCATTCCCAATCTTAGTTTTTTCTTAGGCAATATCCATCATTTCCCACATCGAGGAAAGTATTTCTTAATTACTTCCATTGATATGAACCTTTTGTGTAGCTCTCCTTCAAGTCTTGATAGCGATAGACATTTTTAAGTGGTGGTAGACCTTGAATGGTCCCTCCCGGTTAAATTTGTTCCCTAATTCTCTATCTTTAGCACCAATGGGTAGCTCCACGCACCAAGCGAGCTCCGCTAGCTAAATTTCTTTTTCGACTCGCTTCTTGTAGGCCCTAGCCACCTTATTTTTTTGAATTACGATGTGATCAAGCGCTTGTAATCTTTTCCCATCCAATGCCTCGAGTTCCATCATCATGGCCTCATTGTATTCTTGAGGATTAAGGCCATTATGTCTGGATACTCTTAGAGAATGAACTACCACCTCCATTGGAAGCATTGCATCTTGTCCATATGTTAGAGATTAAGGACTTACCCCTGTAGAATCTCTTTTAGAAGTTCTATAAGCCCATAAGGTTTCAGATAAAATTATGTGCCAATCCCTAGGATTGTCCTCTAGCATCTTCTCGAGGATGTTTATCAACACCTTATTAAACATGCCATTTTCTTGAGCATAAAGAAATAGGTGATGAGTTAAATGTCAGTCCCTGGAAAAATAACTCATCTCATCCCCAGTGAACATGGTGCCTTGATCAGTTGTAATGGATTGATGAATTCCAAATCTATGAATGATTTGTTCCATGATGAATTGGATCACATCCTTCTGCTCTACCTTCTTCAAGGGTACTACCTCTACCCATTTGGTGATGTAGTCTGTAGCAACTAAGATGAAGTTGTGTCCCTTTGATGAAGCTGGGTAAATTTTCCCAATCAAATCCATGGCCAATCCTTTGAAAGGCCACGATTTCTAATTAGTGGAGTTCCACGACGGGTATCCTCGTGCCATATTTTGACACTGGCAGCCCTTGGAGTAGTAATGCAATCACTTAGGATGGTTGGCTAATAGCCATGTCTTCTAATCAGCCATTGCATTTTATCCCGACTTAATGGGCTCCACAGACCCCTTCACGAACTTGCTTCATCACCTGCATACTGTTTGGGAATGATAGGCATCTAGAGCAATAACTCATCAAGTCCCTTTCTGTACAATTCCCCTTCCATTAGGACAAAGTTTTGCAATTGAGCTTTCACGCTATGGGGAACCTGCCTGTTAGGATCTTCTAAATACTCTTTGATCTTAATTCTCCAGTCTCCTGCAACATTTGCATTTGTGTGCGACTTATAATCAGATTCCCCTTTCATAAATTGAGGGTGATTCTTTCCTATCACATGAGTTTATGAGTTAATTCTTCGCTCACCTTCACCTGAGACTACTTGTGCTAACTCATCCGCCTTCCCAACTAGATTCCACAGAGCACATATTCAAAATCCACATAATGAAAGAATCTAATAATTAATTAGACGATTGTAATAAGGAGCCGTGATAAGTCGTTGTATTTATATTCCCCTGTTAGCTACCAAAGTATTAATTGAGAGTCCCCAATAATGTGTACCTCTTGTGCTCCAAGTTCAATCAAGATCTCCAAGACAATCACTAAAGCCTCATATTCAGCTTGATTGTCAGTGCACTTGAAGGCCAAGTTGAAAGATAGGGTAGTCTTTATCCCTTTTGGTGAAATGATTACTATCCCAACTCCAACAAATTTCTCTGTGCTAGAGCCATCAAACTTAAGAATCCATGGCCGCCTTTCTACTTTATATATCCCTAATTCCACATCCTCTTCTGGTTGGATTTCTAATGAAGGATGGCTAATTTATGTGGAAAATAGACTAGGGTGAACTCTGACAAAGAAAGGGACCATTCGCCGACTCGTCTAGTGATTAAAAAATTCGACAGCATGCTAATATTTCATCAAGTTAGTTTGAGAGACCACATACACTTGAGACTTGATCAAATAATGTCTCAATTTTGTACATCTGAGAGTAAGATAAAACCACTGACTTCTCGATGGATGTATACCTTGTCTCTGTTGAATTTAAGGACTCTCAAATAGTAAGCTTGACTGCTCATGGCTTCGACATTATTTTTGTGCAAAGCCATCCTACTTAATTTGCGGCTGATAGATAGAGTTTAGTGGCCGACCCTTCAATGGTGGCATTAAGGCAAAGGGATTTAGAGAAAGGTAACATTTGATCCCATCAAAGGGTATATGGTGTTATTTCTCACATTTAAGCTCATCCCTTCTTCGAGTTGATTAGTTCAGAGAATACCTTAGTCTTCCCTGCCACATTAGAGATGAAACTCCTTAAATAGTTCACTTAACCCAAGAACTTTTGAAGTTCTATCTTATTTTGAGGAGCCTTGGCCGAAATGATGGCCTTATCTTTGTTTTGATCTACTTCCACTTCTCTTTGGTGAACCAGAAACCCTATAAAATTTCCTACTTGAACTCTAAGAGCACATTTGAGTGGATTGAGTTTCAGTTTATGAAGTCTCATCCTTTCAAAACTTTCCCTTCAATGATTCACATGCTTTGTGCCCTTCTTATATTATTTAACCATAATATCATCGATATAAATCTCCATGTGGTGGCCTAACATATCATGAAAGATGGCATTCATAGCCCTTTGGTAAGTTGCACCAACATTCTTCAAACCAAAAGGCATGACTAGCCATTCAAACGTTCCTAAGGAACCAGGACATCTGAAGGCGGTCTTAGATATATCATCAATAGTTATTAGGATTTGGTTATTCCTAGAAAAATCGTCCATGAAGGACAATAATTCATTATTTGTATTAAGTCAACTAACATGTCAACAATGAGGAATTACATACATGTCTTTAGGAATTGTAACATTTTAAATCCCTAAAGTCTACATAAACTTTAAGTTTCCATTATTTTCATTCAAGGGACAATATTTGCTAACCCACATACCTTGTAGGTACGATAGATTTAGCCTTCAAAAGCTGTAATCTCTCTTTCACCTTTAGCTCTACCTCCTTAGACATTATACGGGTGGTTGATGAAAATGGTGAAATCTGACGATAGGCAAGCGGTGTTCCACTAGCTTTTATCGATCCTGGCATCTAAGTCATAATTCAACAAGCGATCTTTGAATTCTGTAGTGTTGTAATAATCCCTTCTTTGAAGTCAAAAGACATGTTAGAACTAATATAGAGTAATCCTGAGAGCTCTTCCATAGTCTTAGAGGTTCACTACTTCACTCCATAGGATTGTGAACTTGAGGTTGCATGTCTTCGAACTCAGGAGGGGCTTACCCCAAATCCTCCATTTGTATCTCTTCATTTTCTTCATATGCATCCTCTTCAAAAATTATCTCAGTCCCATAAGTATTCTAGAGGTGCTCTTCTTTAATCTTTTCCATAGTTAGCTGCATTTTCATTTTGAATATGGCAGTTGCAGCTACTGCCTTTTCTTCTTGAGAGTAATCAATCATCATCTATCTCCTCGATGATTGGACCACTCGTCGGCCTGTAAGGCACGATTATAGTTACCTTTAGGAGTTTGGCCGCCTCCTTTTGGATTTCCACATAGCCCTTTGAGTCCATGTATGCTTTCCTTGGGACCCCATCTTCCCTTCTCCCAGTGAACTTGATCGGACCGAATTCCTAATCATAATACCTAGCCTCCATGGAACTTGTAGCCACCATGAAGGATTGCTTACCTGCCCGCACCACATCCACTTCATTACCTTTCCAAAACAATAGGCCCGATGAAGAGAGGATGGCACACCGGTTGTCATGAATCTAGTCCCTCCACAACAAAATGTTATAATTTGTAGAAGAATTACATCATGAAATGGCAAATAGTGCAATATCTTGCCAATGGTGATATCTATAAATGGTATCCCCAAGTGTCCAGATCTGTGCTCCAATAAGCGAACCTGACCACCTCTGTTCTATCGGATCATTGTACTCCTTCACGAGCTCTCAACATTCTCAATGGCATTACATTTATCATTGATCCATTATCTATCATGCACCTTAGATATCGAGTGCGCCGTGAGATGGGTTCACCAGTACAAAGGCTTTATATGCCTCGTCATTTCCATAGAGGTTTCTCGGTATCTTATACGAGGTCTTCATTTTTCGAGTTCTATGGTAACTCCATCGTGGCCACATCTTCCTCGTAATTCGAGTGCTTCCTTCTACCTCTCTTAGGTCTTCCTCTGTTTTCTTTGACTTGAAAATGTGACAATGTTAGAGCAACAGTGGAACAATTTAAAGGAATAGGGATCTCACCTACCATTAAGGCCTCCGAGTCCATCACTTCATCTACACTGCTCATTGACTCCATATCCTATGTAGCTTTCCTCCTAAACTTTGTTTTTTCCAGGCCAGGAACCATTCTTTCCTTCAATTTCTCTAACTTCAAGGCATCTTCCTTTAGGATTTCCACAGGTACATCAATGACCTTCCTTCTATTAGCTTCTCTTTGCCTCTGCATCCTCCTATTTTAGGTCCTGGATAGCCTTTAAGGAAATTTTTTGTGTTGTATCATATGCCACCTTTGTAGAGAGAACCACTTAGGAGGGAATGATACACCTCGTAGGCTTTTCCTTCTCATGACCCCTTCCCTTGGAGAACTGGGTCTACCTCTTAGAAAAACAAGTCTGGCTAGAGAAACATGTCTTTCCCCTGCCAGATTCCTTGGAGAAGTGAAGTTGTCTGCAATCTTCTCTTTTGAGGAAAAGAATCTACCTCTTGGAGAAGTGAAGTTGTCCCTAGTGAATTTCATTCTATACCTTGGAGAAATTAGTCCATCTTTTGGCAACATAGGCTGAGCGAAAAACATGTCTTTCCACTTGCCTTTTCCTTGGAGAATTGACTTTCCTACAATCTTATCATTAGGAAGTAAACTTACCCCTTAGGGAAAAGCTCTTTTCTTGAGGAACATTTTCTAAACACACTTTGTATCATTCTCTGTGGAGAGTGGACCTACATGGAGAGTGGGCCTTTCTATAACCTTTTCTCTAGGAACAAATTCTTCTAAAAATTTAGTCTTGCCTTTTTAGTGAGGTTTCTTTCTTGAGGCAGTTGCTTTGCTATGTTAAGCGTTGTATCCCCTTCACTGAATTTCTCCCTATCTGAGGATCTGTACAAACTGCAGCTCATTCCTTTTTCAACCTATCAACACGAACCAGACAATATTTAAGGACCCATACCTTTCTTGGAAAGATTTTCCCATTCTTGGATTCTATCAATGCTCTTAGATTGAAGCTAATAGTCTTTGCGAAGGGCCGCTCAGTGGGAAAGGATCTCGTCAGTGCCATAGTACATCTTTTGTCGAGGACTTAAAGCATCCTTTATTGATCTTGTCTGTATGACATTACGAAACCCTAACATGCATTAGTAGTATGGTTCCATGAATTATGGTATTCTGATAAGTCTTTCCCCTTAGTTACCGTCTTTCTTTGAGGATCTAGTGGTCTTTAAGGAAGGTAATGAATTTTTCTTTCACCAAGAAATCAAATATTTCCTCAATCTTCGCTAATTCAAAAGTATATTGGACCTGTGTATCAACAATTTGTGCCTTCTTCCACACATCAAGTGTCTTTTCTATCAAAAGAGGGCAAGTGAATGTCCTTGTAGCATATAGATCTTCCACTGCCACCTTCTGGTTCACCTCTTGACAATAGGTTCCCATAGACTTCTTCCTCCGGTAACTTTCTTCCTTGAGCAGTTCTTCATATTCTGTCACCTTATTTGCAAGTTCATAAAAATCTCTAAATTTCATACCTTGGAATTTCTTCCTCAACTCAATGTCCAAACCTCTTTGGAGGCCCATTTTCGTAATGCTTTGTCTTGGGAAGATGGATCATACATTTCCTCATCTTCTTAAACGGGGAGATAAATAAATCGATGGTCTCCCATTTCTTTAAGTCACTGCAGACCGAGTTACGATGCACACTTCAAGCTCGGCCACGAAGCTGAGTGTGGGAATTGCCTTTCCATTTCACCTTGGCTTTGTATGGGTTCCTTGGTAATGTTGTATACCAAGTGAATGTTGCCCCTGTCAAAGAGTTAGGAAACAATCTAAGGTTGAAATGATAGAAATTCTCATAGTTAGCCAACTCCCCACATTGCATAGTAAATCTAGCAACATGTTCCATAGTGGATTGGCCATCTTCTTCAAAGAACAAGGAGAAATCAAGGATCTTGTACCCCCTTAAATAGGGGTTTTCCCTATCTATCATTTCTGGATAAGGTTTGTAAAACTCCAGGCGGCTAACTTGCCTGAGGCCTAGCCTATATAATTACTGTACCACCTCTTTGATTGCCCCTAAATCTGGTATTGTAATTGGTTGCACAAAAAGCTGTTGAGGAATTGGTTGAGGCTGTGACGCCCCAAATCCGGGGTGTCTGTTGACAACCCGTCAACTCGCGGAATACTCATGGATGTGGGTAACGGAAGCACCCCTCCGCAATCGGCGAGTCTCCTTTGTACGGGGAGCTCTACCCAAATACAAAACCTATCCCAAACAGTTCAATATGGCCACACGGGGTCCCAACAATCAACTTATGACCTCATCGGGTTCATATCCAATTAAAATGAGTAAAAATAATGGCCACTTGGGCCCCTGCATCAATACTCACAAAATAAATATCCCAACTATATTCCAATAGTTTCAAGAGGTAATAAAATTATCCTTATACATCATATATCAAACTTAGAGAGTTCTAATACATGTGTACATAACAAAACCAAAGCCACAACCCGGCTTTCTTCTAAAACGGCCTCTAGGATGAGCCGTCTCCTCGACCGCTCCTATACCTGAAAATAATATCCCTCGACAGGGTGAGCTATCGCTCAGTAGTGGAATCACCCTAAATGAGTTACTCTCCACCTAAGTGCATATGCAATGCTCCAAAGTAAACACACATTCAAGCAAATTCGTGATCCTACTTGAATGTCTAAATGACCAACCCATGTCGAGTCCTCACGTCCTCACACTTACTAAGCCATGTATGAGAAAACATCTTTTCAAAACAATTCTTGTTGTTTGAAACTATACCCTGCAGAGAAGTATCGGTAAAATTTTTTAGGACTACCCTCCGGCGAATATGTTGGAGAACAATACGAAGCAGTCATGGTCCTCATCGAAATGATCTGATGGACTATCTCCCAGCCCATTCTCCGGAAATTCATCTGTGAAATTCCTTTCAAAAGCGTTTCGTTTTTCTTTCAATTTTCATGTCATGCACACCTAATTTCTAAGAATACCCGATTGCATATGAAAATGCATTATGCCTTTTCAATCATTTTTTTATACCAATATATCAAATATGCATATAATATCAAATTTAGAATCACACATGTAATTCAACAATATCAACCAACTCCCAAATTTGCTCACTTGAGCTAATCACTATTCCATTTCCAATAGCCTACACCCCTGATTTATATTCTATATAATTGCTGACATCAAAATTAACATGAAGCTTATGCATTAACCTATTAAAATCATCTCGATAGCTACAAACACAATTATATTTTTATATAATTGTGACATCATATTAATACAAAGAAATTCATGCATTAACCTATCCATTTCCACAAATCAAGCCATTATTTTCATCAATTTCAAGCACCCGACACATGGACCTTTTGGTCCATTCCACCTAAACAGGGATTTGTTTTTATAATTTAGCAGGCATAAGTGGGCTGTCCGGGCAGCCCTCTCTCACTCAGTTCCTCTTGGTGGGCAAGTTCCCATAAAAATTCCCGGCCTCATACCCACAGCACAATTTAATGCATAATTTATGAAACAACACCCAAAAAGCATTACCGTGACACAGTCACGAATTTGTCATGGGCCATCCATTTGAGCTTAGAAAATTTTCACCTCACGGTCCCCCAGTTTTTTGTTAAAAAAAAAAAAGGACGATCAACAACCCCTCACGGCCTCAATCCCAGCTCAAGTATCCAACAAAGTACTTAAACAAAGAGAGTAAACCTAAGTAGGATAAATCCCTACCTCTCGGAGTTGACAGAGCTCCACTAGCCCAGGAGTCCACGCGTAGGCCTCTCCGTGATAGGCGAAACTCTTCTACTTGGCAGGAAAGGTTTCGACGGTCGGATCTCAGAGAATCTAGAAGTGGGATGTTCTCTCACTAAAAAAATAAAAAAAAAACCCAGCTGCTGTCTCTTCCTAGCTACTGCCCGATTTGGTCTTCAAAAGGAAGAAGACGATTGTTCATTGTTTGTCTTATTCAATTTAAACTTTCAAATAATGCCCATTTTGTCCCTTATTCTAGATTTTCGACATTTGGCACTATCTCGACCGTCCATTTTGATCATCACTCTACTCATGCAACTTGTAACATGAGTACATATTATCATGACTTTTATCACATCACAGTCGTTTTCAGGCACCGATGCTCGATGCGCCGAAAAACAATGCAAATTCAGGCTATCTGGTGACGGTCAGCGTTCAACGCAAGATTCGAGGCGATTCAGCGGTGAAATTTGTTTCGTCATCCGAGATCTAGATAATAAATTTCGGATTTTTGACCGAAATTACGATTTTGCCTTTTTTGAGAAAATTAGATTTTCTCCGGTCTTACAGAGGCTATTGAGGAACTTGTTGTACATGTTAAAGAACTTGAGGAACCTGAGGAACTTGTTGTACTTGTTGTCCCCATTTTCCATTTACTCTTGCAGGTGGCTGCATGATGCCCCCCAAGCCTCCATTGAAAGAAAAGCCTCATTCATATACTCCAGGTTGTGTAATTGGATTAGATGCGGCAAAAAATCCTCTAAGTACATGGTTCTAGCACGTGAGTCTTTCCCACACTAATTCTCAGTACCACCCTCTTTCATGTGGGGAGGAAGGTATCTAACCTCTGTCTACATAAGTGAGCGGTGAAATTCACCAACTTCATGTAGGTTCTCAAAATCCTGCCCCCGAGTTTGTTAGAAAATTGCCTTTCAGGCTTAGAAGCGACTTCTTGCCTTAATTGCCCTTTTTCTCTAAAGTTCTCGAGATGGCCCAGGATTCTTCTTCTTCTGTACCATAATGGTAATCTGCTGATCAATGTTGGCTCTTTAATTCTTGCATTAGAGCCTGAAATTCATTAGAATTAATAGAGAGAAAAATAGGCACATCCATAATACCTACACCACTTCCTTCCACTTGTTCAATAGGGTTGTTAGATGGATTCCCCTGCTATCGTACTAAAGAATTCATTTGATTCTCTATCTGTTCCACCATGGCTAGAATTCTTCCTTCCTATGCTGTTTATGCAGCATTAGATCACGAGTTTGGAGACTCTACAGTTGTCTTGCTCCTCAATTTTGATAGCATTATTCAACAACAATGTGTGTTTCATCATGGAATATTCACAACTATAAAAAAACAAAAAGATGTATCAATGTTCCACAAAGATGTGTCCCATCAAGCATGCAAAAAATATGTTATGTTGGATTTTGGTCCAAAACATACAAAAGCACGGGAATTGGTAAATGCACGGGTGTGCCAAGAAATTGTAGTATTTTCGGATTGAAACGATGTTGAATCTAACTTCTACTCAAGCGAAAAATGAATTCCCTAGTTTTCATGCTGATCCCTAGAGTCTAAGTGGAAAATGCTTTGAAAATTGGAATGTATTGAAGGCTAAGAAGAAAAACTATACGAACAAGAAAAGTAGTAAATTCATTTGTAGAATCATTTGGAAGTGGGATGCTGAAGCATGAAAGCTTTGAAAACAAATACTTGGAAATAAAATAAGCTAGAAATCTGGAAATATTGCTGATGAAGTTGTAGAAACTAAGAGAAAATAATGAAATGCTCTATTGAGTGTTGGTTGATCGGTTGATTGGTGGTCCTTTTCTCTGAAGTTGAGTCTTCTTTTTATAGACATTCTAAATAACTATCGCAGCCCACCTTCTCCAATAACCGCTCACGTACCCACTACAGCCTTGTTATCTAAGTCATTTACCCGTTAACAACTTGTTCTCCAAGTCATTTATCGACTAACAACTTGATCTCCACGTCATTTATCAACTAACAATAATTGTTCACGTTCATGACTTGAGTTGGAGAAAAAGTTCCTTCCACTTGCTTTTGAAACAAAGTCTCACCATTCTAATCTGACACTTTGACAAATTGAAAAACTTCATAAATGTTCTAGGACCATTTCATGGGTTAATTATCATGGACTTGGCTTTCTTGAACTTGGTTGGGCTTGATGCAGCTTGATATATTCGATTCGGCTATTCATTTCTGCTGGGCTGAATAATTATCGGCTTATTTGGGCCAAATTCATTTTAGTGTAAACAATTATTAATCATATATATATATATATATATATATATATATATAAGTCAGGTTTTGAATACTTGTCTTTTTAATTTAAAAAATAAAAAGATTTTGCAGTATAATAAAAGATTTTACAGCATGTGTTTGAGGAAAACTAATGCTTATTATAAACAATATATTTTATTTTTACAACCAACTAAGTTAAATTATTTATCATATTATAAATATATATATACACACACACATAAGTTATATTATGAAATGTAATGATAACAAAAAATTACCTAAAATACCTCTGTAGCACATCCAACCTCCCCCAGCCCCCTACTTCCCTCCCCAAATATCCCTCATTTTTCTCTTTAAAAAAAAACCCTAAATACATATTTCACCCTCATCTTTTCCCCTCATATTTTTGTTACCGTGAGCTGGACATGTGTACGGAAAATAAAGTAGTGAAGAGATGAAGGAGGATTTATCCGACAGCAAAGTCGTTTTGCTTCTGCGGTTAACTCAGAATCTGCCCAAATATCTGATTTCTTTTAATCCTTGCCAGATGATCGCGTAATTTCTATTCTCAGCGACTCAAATCTTCTGGATATCCTTCGTATTTCATCAACGTTTTGCTCACGTATGTGATTTGATCTTCTCCCTTTTACTGGAAATCAATAATTCGTTTTCATCAAGGACTCTTGAAAGGAACCTTCAATTTATGTGCCACTGATGGATGGACTAATTTTGGTTATTGTAAACCTTTTTGTTTGTTTGGAATTCCAGATAAAAAGAGCGCTTGTGAAATAAATTTATGTTCTTTTTACGATATGTTGTTTAAAATGCCTAACTTGGTTGATTTTCTTAAACATGTGCAAAATATTTAATGAATTAGGTCTTCATTCCCTAATGTTATCCAAAGCTTCTTCGAAATCACTCGTCGTTAAAGCAAAGAACTAGTCGAAGTCGGCTCATCGATTCTTGAAACTTTGAGATAAAACTCATATGTTTTGTAGGTTGATAATATACAACTGTTTGGTCTTGATTTTTGTTTATGAA
Source organism: Tetrastigma voinierianum (assembly GCA_016808115.1). Classification (NCBI taxonomy): domain Eukaryota; kingdom Viridiplantae; phylum Streptophyta; class Magnoliopsida; order Vitales; family Vitaceae; genus Tetrastigma; species Tetrastigma voinierianum. The sequence continues at coordinate 21,359 of JAEQBH010003090.1, forward strand.
TATGTTGTATCAGACAACATATCTGAAATTAACTAACATTCATAATGTATTTGAATCTATAATAACGAGCCCAGCTAGCGGGTCCATGGAATATTGGTAGGAGACATGATGTCAATTACTTCTTCTAATTAAAAATTAGCCTCAAATGTTATGTACTCCCATAACATTTTAGTATATTGGGCGAGAACCCTCGTTTTTGCAATCGATGCTACCATAAACAACATTTGCATAAAACCAGTAAAATGTACATGCAAGATTTTATTCTATTTCCTGAAGGTTATAATTGGTTAGGCAATTGATTAGAATTTGTGAGGTCGCGGTTAGCATCCTTTTGCATTGGTACTACCATAATGGCCGGTACCTCTTTGTAACATATTGGGGTACTCTGTAGCATCTTTGGGAGTCTTCTTGTGCTATATAATAAAAATTTGAAAAACCCCGAATATAGACTGATGAGTTGTTATTTCATATGCATGGTCATAATAGGTTAGACAATTGATTAAATTTGTAGAGGCCACGGTTAGTATCATTTATTGCATTGGTACTATCATTATTATTAGCGATACTTGAGTGTGTATTGAAAGAAATGATTCTATTTTGTGGGAATCTGGGATAAAACTTCACTTTTCGATATGATATGGAGGAACCCCCTTTCAATTATAAATATAAAGAGTGGTTTCTCCCATGGGGTGTCAATTTCACATCGAAAAAAAAGAAGTGTTGTTCTCTCCAATGAACAATTTTTTCGTAAAGTATAATCTAATAATAAGTTTCTATTCAATACATAATGAAAAGGACAATATACAAGATAGGGGTAGGCGAGGTTGTAATACTTGACTCGATATATGGCGGTAGAAACTATAAGATATAAAGCCTACATCAATCCTAAAGATCATAAGTTAATTGTGGATCCTAACATATTAGGCGTACTATATAACATACGGTACTTCTAGTACTACCATAATAAAAATTTATTTAAAACTCCATACAAATATAGATAGTGGAACATTATTCCATGTGCATAGTTTTATTGAGTGAAGGCATTGATAAAACTTTTCCAATAGAGTACTACCATAACATATTGGGTGTATTATAATACAATACTGTCTCATAACACTTTTGTCGTTATATAAGGAAACAAACAAACTAGAAGAACATTCTAAAATACTTTATCAGAATTTAAAACATATTTTAATTTTTTTCTTCACTTTTATTTTCGTTCATTTTCCGAAATTTTCTAGAATCTAATATAATTTGTATCAAAAAAAAGTTTGAAACTATTAAGTTAAATTTTGATAATTTTCCATGATTATAATAAAATGCAAATAAAAATAATTTTATGTTGTAAAATCTTGTATTTTAAATTAAAAAGGAAAGCATTAAAACCTAACTTTTATATATATATATATATATATATATATATATATATACTCTGCCTATATATATATATATATATATAAATAAATAATTTACTTCCCTTAGTAAAAATAAAATATATTATTTCTATGTTATATAATAAAATTACCAATTTAATTATCTAGTCAATTACTAATTTACTATGATATAAATATTGTTTCCCTAAAAATACGAAGGGTTATGTACCTAGTAAAAAAATGTAGATGACTAAAATGCAAAAAGTACAAAAAAAGTTGGAAAAGTGCAATTAATGGATATTTTAAGTTTTCTTTTTATGATCATTACTTCTTTTTTTTTATCATATTCTTTTTTTTTTTCTTGACACTAGTCTAAATAATGTAAAAACCATTCTTGTTTTCAATTTCGATAATATTTTGAAATTGATGTTGACAGCGAATTCCGTTGTCTCTATTAAGTATTAAGTTGTGTAGTTTTTTTTATGGACTAAAATCATCATCTTATTATCTTAGTGGATTAAAAAGATAGTTTTAATTTAATACTTTTTTGGATGATGATAATTTAAATATTGCATTATGATAAAATGAAAATATTTATATATTCGTATAACATTTTAACATTTTTTATAAAATATAAAAAAATTAGTTTGATAAATAATTTATTTTAAAAAATAAAATACCATGAAAACAATCATCTTCATTATATAAGTTAAATCAATGGTGGAGCCACCATAGGCATAAGGAGCATATGCCCTCAAATTTTATCCTCAAATTTTGTATATATATATATATATATATATATATATATATATATACTATATATATATATATATATATATATATATATATATGTCCCATTCCCTTGTCTATGGTGTGTTATTGAATTGTTTTTTTATCCTACTATGATATATGCCATTAAAATTATCATAACATCTTGTTTTAAGAAATTTTTAATCCCTTCCTTTTATCATTTGATTTAGTATGAAAATACAAAAGAAAATAAATATAATCAAAATTCCTCCAAATTTTAAGCGTATTTTTAATTTTCTTAATCGTAGATAAAAACAAATAAAATGAGTTTTAAATAAACATATATAACTAATTTATTAAGTTTAAACCTATTTTTTTTTCTTCTAATTTATTTCTTCTTATTTTCTTTCTTTGTGCAAATTACAAAAGGAGCTTAATGATCCACTAAAACTTTTCCCAAAAAAAATTATCGTTCTACAATTAAGAGATCCGAGTCAAGTATAAGTTATGATTATACTAAAAGCTATAACCACCAAGTTACACCATGCTTATAATCTTAATCTAATAAAAAACTTTATATATGTACCAATTGTAACTTAAAAAAAAATCAATTTAAAACCCTTTGTCATTTGTCGCACACTAATCATTTATCATATCTTCTAAATTGTTTTGGTAACCTAACGGTAAAAAAAAACATAATCTGAAAGCTAAGGGAAACCTAACGAAAAGAAAAACTTAACCTGCTATTTAAATTTATCTATTTAAATATTAAAAATATTATATGCATAAATAATAAATCTATATTTTATTTAGTTTTTTAAAATTTATTATTGATAATAATTGTTCATATTAAATTTACTTTCTTATTAAATAATAAAATTTGTTGTTAAGTTACATATTAACATTATATTCTTAGTAATATTAAAAAAACATTATATTCTTAATTAATATAATGATAATATTATAAAATAAAACTTTTATACTACTAATTATACTGCTCCTCGAGGAAAAATTCTAGCTCTACCACTTTTAATAATTATATTTACTTCATATTAACATTATATTCTTAGTAACGTTAAAAAAAATTTATATTCTTGAATTATATAATGATAATATTATCAAATATATTTTATACTATAATTATGCCCCTCCTCAGAAAAATTACAGCTCCATGAAATGCGTTAAATTTATATATAATCTATGAAAAATTAACATTTTTTCCATATAAAAAAGTTCAATTTTAAAATTAAAAAATTATCCTATCTACCAATAAAGAAAAATAAATAAATTTTTAATTTTGAGAAAATAAAATTTAAAATACATTCTAACTTTTATTTAATGAGCATATGAGAATTATGAGAGTTTAAGTTGAATTATAAAAATATGATTTTCTCTTACTCTTATTTTAAGAGTTTACATTAAGTTTATTTTTCTGAATGAAAAAAAATTAGAAAAGATCATTCATATACAACCAAAAATTAAATAATAATAAAAAGCACCTGAATATGTCAGCCCAGAAAAAAAACCAACGAAGTGAAGCATTGCTTTAGTAAAGTAAAAAATCGGCATTAAGCCTAAATCTTAAACTTATTTCTTCACTGCATAGTTGTGGTTATGTATATATGTTCAGAACAATAAAAGAATGAACATGCTTCAAATAAATAAGAGAAGCTACATGTTGCAAGAATAATGTGAATCAAAGCTTGGTTGAGTTCAGGAATATCTCGCATGTATGTACTGTGGAACCTAGTCAAAAATTATGAGAAGGGTAAAGCATGAACTTACAAGATTCAAAAATCCAGGAATTTTTCTGATCTGGATGATAGAGCAAACTTCTAAAGTTAAGAATGATACTTGAGTCCCAGCTGTGGGTGTAGACTAGATGGAAATTAAAAATTCTGGTTTTGCCCAGAGGCCAAGAGGTAATCAGAGGCAGTGACACGTAGAGTAAGTTAATAGTGTACCACGTGTCAAGTGTGGGATGAGCCAAACAAGAGCTCAAGTGGGTCATGTGAGACATGTGTCATCGTAGGACTGGATGGGAATCCAAAGTGGATGGATAAATGGATAAGAAAATCCAAGGGCACCAATAAGGTGATGACATGTGGAATGAGAGGACATCCCACTTGACCCATCTTGACCAAACCGATTGAGAGAGGGAGGAAGGAGGAAAAAGGAAAGAGAGAAGGAAAGAAAGAGAGAGTTGTAGAGAGAGGAACTCTACCTTCTCTCTAAATTTTTCAACAATCGGACCGGCGGTTTCAGGCGGAGCAAGAGGGAAAGTTCATCCTCACGACAAGAGCTTCGCATCGAGATCGAAGGTGGGAGTTTTGACCAAAGTCAAAGAGTAGGGTTTTCTCTACTTGGTTTAGTGTTGGCTAGAGCCATCGAATGGTTAGTGTGTTGGGGTCGAATGGTAGGTACATTTCAATCCCAAAGATCTAGGACTGAGTGTTGTGGTTTCAAGGACTGTTTTCGGACAGTCTGGGCTAGATTGTTTTGGGTGATTCCAAGATGAATTGTCGAACCATTGATTGACCCATGTGTGCTTTTTATGTTATTGCTAAAGTTGAATAACATTTGATTGTGTGTAAATGATGTTAATATATGCATGTATGACATAACATGAATTAGTATGGAAATGGAATATTGCGTTCGTATCGCGAGACCTTAGGCAAATAGGTGTGAATCACGTGACATGATTTCGGAGTTGACCAACAATTATTTATGGGAGTATGTCCTTTATAAAATATCAAAGGGTTGTCACACGAATTATTTATAAAGTATATCCCTGAATATATATATATATATATATATATATATATATATATATATATATATATATATATATATATATATATATATATATATATCATCGAAGGGTTATCCACAAACAAACAAATATCTTTGTTTTGAAGCGACTTTTCATACACGGCAAATAGCATGTGAAATTCGGTGAGAACTTCGAAGGCATGAGGCAGGCGGTAGACATTCAAGAGTAGGGATATGCATGATTTACTTGAATGTTTGTTTGGGTCCACCATTGCATGAGCACCAGTGGGAGTAGCCCCATGTAGGAAAATTCAACTCTTTGGGCATTGCTCTACCCCATCATGGGAATGTATTTCAGGTACTAAAGATTTTTGGGGATGGAAAGCATCAGAGGACCTAGTGATATGGCAAAAGAAAAGGCCAAATTAGGCCTCATTTTGTATAATGTAAATTTTTGGGTAGAAAACCTAGTTTTTGTACTATGTAAAGAATAAATAGTTGTAATTAAACTCTTTTTTGTATAATAAATACATTTTGGCAAGTTTTCCAAGTTCCAGTAGCCTTTGTAATAATAAGGCTAATTTTTGTTGGTTTTACAGTATGTAGAACAAAAAGGAAAAAAAAAGTGCAGAGGATCAAATGGGGTGGGCTACTTCCCATTTCCAGTGCAGGTCGCAACAACTGATTAGTGTATGATGGGACGGCGTCTGGAAGTAGGCGTGCACAACGCTCATGACTAAGGACTTTTCTTGCGGCGCATGCGTGGAGCGCGATCACACAGGAAGGCTGTCGACAAACTTCCTTGTGTGCTCTGTCGCGATAGAGGACTCCTTGTCACAATAGAGAAGGCTCACTCTGTGTCGCGACAAGGAGCTAGTCAATAAGGGCTTTCGATGTCGCGGCCACGGTTTCCAATTGTTGCGGCGAAACTAAGTGTTAGGTTAGTCTTAGCGTCGCGGCCACGAGTCTTTGTGTCATGGCGGTGGTGGAACATGGACATGCGCTTTGACAAAGGAATCTGTCCGACAAAGAATTCTCTATCGGCGGACGCCAATATTTCCTGTCGTGATAGAGGAATCCTGTGACGGACTATAAGGGCTCTGTCGCGGCGAGAGGTTTCTGCCTTGTGGTGTCGCGCCCGGGGCAAGCTAATTTGGGGGGTGCTCGTGGCTGGGCGCGCTGTGACCACGTGCGGCCAGCGACAGCGCTTGCAGCCCGCAGCAAGCGCTGTGCGGCGCGCGACGAACACGCAGAGACCACATGTGGTGCACGAGTGTTGTAGGCTATTAAGTCCTTTGGGAGGCGTTGTTCATAAACAGCATTCATGGAGGCTGTTTAAAAAAGTACAAAAATGACCCACACAGGATTTGGGGCGTCACATTTATGCTTACAGTTCATGGCTGAATAGAGCCTGAAGGAAAACCCTACAAAAGGATAAATTGATTGAATCTGCTGAATCTGGGAACTAACTAACATAGGTGATATATATATACACACACACTCCCATTTCGTGGAATTAATGATATTAGTGCTTGAGTTATAGGTCTTGAAATGATGCGATAAAGAGCATAGAAAGAAGAGGATAGAACACGTACGTATAACCCAAGAAAGTCTAGAATCCATAAGGAAACTCTCTTAGAAGAGATTTCCATTGATTAGCTTCGAGAACAAAGACAAAAGATTCTTTTTTTTTTTCATCAATTGGCCTATATTATCCCACAACTTCAAAATTAGGTCCTACTTAAAGAAGTCTTAAAAGTCTCGAGTTGCCGGGTGATTAAATATTACGAGCTAGTTGCTATCTTGGGACTAGTTTAATTCACTTAGATGCCCTCTAAATTTAGGCCTCCCACTTGAAGTGCTTGCAGGTTAAAGATCATCTGAATGCATTTTTAGGTTGAAATCACTTAGTTTCTGTAGGTTGGATTCATGGCTACATGTAACTAAGGTTCATTTCATTTTTACCTCACTTAGTTACACTTCAGTGCTGGGAGCTCTCACCTAGCCATACTTTAGTTCAAGTTTGATACCAGCTCACTTAGCTACAACTAATTAATTAAGCTCAATATACACACACTTCAGCTTACTTAGTTACACTTTTCCATAGGTTGATCAGCTTACTTAGGGTCACCTAGTCATACTTTAGCTTAGGTTTCAACTCACTAAGTGGTATCTTAGCTCATTTCAGCTCAAACAGTGCATTTAGCTTAGCTTACTTAGTTGCATTTGAACATTTTCCTTAATTAGTTGCACTTTAGGTTCAAATTGGAGTAGCTCATTTAGATGAATACTTGGTTCTCTTCAATTTAAGTGCACTATAGGGTCGTTCATTAGGATGTATAGTTAGTATATTTTAGGTTAAGTGCACTTGAGGATAGCTTATCTTGCACTTTAGTTATAGAATTCATTTAGTGACACTTTAAGTTAGTTCGTCTAGGTGCCCTTTTCAAATATATGGTTGTTTAATTTAAGTCATATTTTAGAATTCTTTTAGGTACATTTAAGGCAATATTGCATGTCATATTATTTGATTTTGTGGTTGGATATTGATTTTGATTATTTTTAGATTAAGCCACATGTGGTAGAACAAGTAAAAGAATAACAACTTGAATTTTGTATAGATTGAGGATATATTTATACAGGAGATTGGGTCAATGTTACCTAGTTCAAATCATCTAACTACGAGCAATTTTCTACAATCAAGGGATGTATACAATTCTCACTAAATATAGAAAATGAAACTAAATCAATTATATTTTCCTCTAACATGCCCCCTCAAGATGGAGCCTTCCAGATTCAATCTTGATTTGTAAAAAAAAGGGGCTGAGAGCGACTACGTGGAAGGAAGCCCCAGGTAGGAGGCATCTACTAGTTGATCTTCAAAGGAAACATGAGCAACCCGTGGAACCTCCATTCTAAACCTGATCTCGTATGAAATGATAGTCGATGGCAACATGCTTCATTCGAGAGTGAAAGACAGGATTAGAGCTAGCATAGATGAGTAGCTCCTACATTATCACAATAAATAATTGGTTTGTCATATAGCCATACACCAAGTTCCGTAAGAAGTGAACATATCCAACGAAGTTCAACAGAGGTGGCAACAACTAATCGATATTCGGCTTCAATGGATGCTCGAGCAACTGTATGCTATTCTTAAATGACCATGATATCGAATGGCGACAAAGATAGACAATGTAGGCACTTGTGAAGGTATAGTCATCCTTATTACCGGCCTAATCATCATTTGAAAATGCATGAATAGATAATGGACTTTCCTTGCGTAGGAAAAGACCATGAGTTGATGAACCAGATAAATAGCGGAGTAAGTGTTTATGACATTCCGGTGTTACGAGTGGGGTGATGCATGAATTGAGATAGTTTGTTGACAACATAAGCTATGTCAAGGCAAGTAAGAGAGAGGTATTGAAGACTATAAACAATTGCCCTATATTCTGTTGGATCTGATAAAGGCGTTCCAGAGTTGATCCTGAGGGTAGTGGCATTTGTTAGTGGAGTACTCACTGTATTTGCTCCTATCATTTTTGTTCGAGCAAGTAAGTCTGTCACATATTTCCTTTGTGAAAGGAACAATTATGAGAGAGTTGAAAGAACCTCTACACCAAGGAAGTATAATAGATTACCAAGATCCTTGATGGAAAATCGTTGTGCAAGGAGGTCAATAAAATGTTGGACTATAGTAGAACTGTTTCCTATTAGAATTATATCATCGACATAGACAAGCAGATAAATCATCGTACCACCAATGTTGAGAACAAATAAACGTAATATGCATGTGAGTTTCTAAAGCCGGAACTTATGAGAATTGACGAAGCTCATGGTACTAGGCTTAAGGAGCTTGTTTTAGACCATAAATAGCTTTCCCAAGTTTTCACACATGCGTAGGATTGTCACAATCAATGAACTCAAGAAGTTGGGCCACGTAGATATCTTCATAAATATGCCCTTGTAAAAAGGCATTGTTGACATCAAGTTGTCAGAGTAACCAACCTTAACTCACAATCAAGCTGAGAACAATTCGGATTATTTTCGATTTGACAACAGGACTGAAGGTGTCATGGTAGTCAATGTCAAGGTGCTGATCAAATCCTTTGTCGATAAGGCATGCTTTCTACTTGCCAATAGAGCCATCAGGTAGATGTTTAGTATGGAAAATCCACTTACATCCAACAAGGTTTTGCATAGAGCTAGGAGGAACCAGCTCCTAGGTTCCATTCCTAATAAAATCATCAAACTCCTTTGACATGCATATCTCCATTTGGTATCTTTGAGAAGCAGGTCAGTGTTGGGTTTGAAAGTGCGAGGTAGTTGGGGTGGCTGTAAGGTTCATTTGTGTTGAGGTTTATGGATGTTATTCTTGGCTCTAGTGACCATGGGGTGGTTGTGTGTAGGGTTTATTGGTGGTGGAATCATGGTGGAGGGAGGTTAAGGAAGTGTGGGTAAGGCATCTTGGGTAGGACATTAGTTCTCGGACATAAGCGATAATGAGTGGTGTATCAAATTTTGGTGCAGGGGCACCATGGATGATGGCGTATTGAGTGGCAAACCCATGGGGGGGACAATGGACACTGAGCAGAACCCACTTGGTGATGATGTCTGGGGTGGGACGAGATAAGTGCGTTTTATGAGATGTGAATGGAAAAGCGCTCTCTACAAACTTGCCATGGTAGGAAATATATATTCTTAATGTGGATGGATCAAGATAGAAGTATGCACTCACAGGAAGTAGCGAAAATCCAAGAAACACACAAGGTAAAGAATGAGAGTTAAGTTTGTGAGTAAAGTGTAGGAATGAGCCGGGTAGCATAAGGAGCGAACACGTTGTTGGTATAGTTGGGTGGGGAGCCAAAAAGTTGTTCATATGGAGAGAAGAGATGTAGAGTTGGTGTGGGCATGTAGTTTATAAGGTACGCGTTAACAAAGGCATAGGTCTCAATACATGAGAGTCATGGATGCTAGTGAGGAAGGGAGGGACTTGTTTCAACAATGTAATGATGGCGACTTCGGGAGAAATACCATTGTGTTCAGGAGTGTGGGAGGTGTGGTAAGATGAGAGATGGCATTAGTGGATAAGAATGTATCAAATGCCCGGTATTCAACACCATTATCAGAGTAGAGAGTAACGATGCACTGTTTGAATGGATTTTCCAAGCGCATAAAATTTTCATTAACATCTAATTTTCGTTTTAGTGGGTAGTACCATGTGTATCGAGTGTAGTGGTCTACAAAAATGGAATATTAATTAAAATCATCAACGAAATGAATATGGGATGTCCACACATCAGAAAATATGATTTCAAGAGGGTGAGTGGAGACGATTGAAGATGATGAAAAAGGAATTTTATGACTTTTATTGCAATGACATGCATTACAAAAATTTGTCATGGAAAAAGCACTTGATAATGGTAATGAAAACTTAGAAACAATGGTTTTAAAAACTGCAGATGATGGATGACCTAATTTGGAGTGCCATTCAAACAATGTGGTTTTACACTTTGATGTAGCTTGGCTACAAAGAATAAAAAAATTAAAAGAAAGCGAACAAAATAAGCAGAACGAAGTTCTCAAGTTTTCAATCTCATATCAAGTCTCCCAAAAACAATAACATAAGGTGCTATTTATAGGCACCAACAGAAAACCCTAATAGATAAGTCCAAAGAGTACGATTAAATAAATAAATAATAATAATAAAAATCATCATTGGACTTGGGTTTCCTATCTCGTCTAGAGCTGAATATGGGCCTACTCAGTACCCCCCATCATTCCCAGGTTAAAAGAACTTGACTCAGAAGAGTGGAGGAAGGTAGCAATCCAACAACGAAGGATCTAAATGACAAAGATCATCCTCTTGTATCCAAGTAGCATCAGAATCAGAACAACCATGTCATTTAACAAGGAAGCGATCGCACCATCTACAGAGAGTCACAAACTCATCATCAACGATAATATCCGCCATCTCATGAATCTCATGTGAGGCCAGTGGGTGCACCTTTGCTAGCTTCACCTACAGACACACTAGAAGACAAAGTAGAAGCCTCAAAAGGTAGCAAATCCTCTACATTGAAAGCAGGGCTAATATCCATGTCATTAGGCAAATCAAGAAGATATGCATTAGATCCCAATTTATAAATGATGTTATAATGAGGCCCATGAAATAACACATACAGAATCTTTTTGAAAACATTTTTGCGATTCTTTTCAAGGCAGATATGAACCATGACATAGTCACCAACATTAAATTCCTTATATCTACGATGCATATTAGCAACCAGTTTGTACTCTTAATTACTTAGAGAAATCCTTAAGCTAATCTCAACATGTAAGTCATGGATGTGTTTTGCAAAGTTTTCTACAAGTTCAAACACACACATGTGAGGTGGTAAAGGAAAAAGATCAATGGGTGTGCGGGGTGAGTAGCCATTAACAATTTGAAAAGGACTTTTACTAGTTGAACAGTTAACATAATTGTTATAAGCAAACTCAGCTGTTGACAAAATTAAATCTCAAACACCTTGTTTTACCCCAACCAAACACCTAAGCATATCACCCAAACTATGATTAACAACCTCAATTTGACCATCATTTTGAGGATCAAAAGTAGATGAAAATTTCAAAGTAGTGCCAAACAATTTCCGAAGAGTTTTCCAAAAAAGCTGACAGATTTCACATCTCTATCAGATACAATTATGGAAGGCAAACCATGCAATTTAACAACTTCTTTAAAAAATAATTTAGCAACATGTGAAGCATCATTGGTTTTGTTAAACAGAATAAAATGTGCCATCTTAGAAAATCTGTCAACAACAACCAAAATAGAATCATGTCCTCTAGCAGCCCTACGAGAATAAATTCCATACTAACATCCTTCTAAAGTTCATCTTTCTTAGGTGTCAACAAAGTTGGCACTACACAAGAACTGAGTTATGCAACAAATCCTCTCCTCCTAAAAGTCCTTCTAGTTGCCTATTCAACTCCTCTATATCTTTAGGAGTTCATCGATAATGAGGAAGGTTAGAGCGGTTGAGGACACAGGAACTAAATCTATAGCATGTTGGATGTCTCTTAAAGGTGGTAGTTCACTAAGCAACTCATCGGGAACCATATCAACACAATCATCTAGCAAATTCTTCACTTCCAAAGGAACATCGACAACCAAAGAATCAGATCTAACTTCTTTTGTCACTAATGCTAAGTACATACCCCTCTCAATTCCATATCTCTCAAACTTCTTACATTTTAAAATATGAAAATTTTGTTCAGGAAGTTTAGAGATGTCACGTTTACCATTGCAACCTTTTAGGCTTAGCAGGTCTCAAAATAATGTTCTTACCCTTGTACTTAAATGAATAAATGTTATATTTACCAAAATTGGAAACATTAAGATCATAAAGCGGAAATGACCTAAAGAACATGGGCAACATCCATAGGATTTGCATCACAATAGATTTCATCCTTATAATCCCATTTGAATAGAGACTAGACACCTTTGGTGGCGAGTAAAGTATGGTCATTCATCCATGCTATACAAAGGATTTGGATGTGGTTCTACTTCGGTTTAACGATTTAAGCGGCATCCTTAGAAACCACATTCATTAAACTGCCCCATCGATAACTAACTTACATTTCTTATCTCCACTCGATATAACTATATGAAAAATAGTGAATTACACTTCCAATTATCGTATCTACAATTGTGGATGGCACACATCTAACCACACCAACACCGCATCATCATCACGGTCTTCCTTGAAGGTCATCTTCATCGCTAGAATAATCTAAAGGATCAACAATTTGGTATTCCTCATCCCTCCTAAACTACTTTGTTCAACATCTAATGCCAATGCACGTGGGAAAAAGAAATATAATGTGACCCTTGTAGTGACACTTATGACAGGTAATCAATGAATTACTAATTGTAGACTCAATGGGGCTCAATAGAGAGGGATTCACGCGAACTAGACTCTTGGCTCCTATTATTTATTAGGCTAGTATTACCATTTGATGACATGGATTGTGACTTGGCCAAGTATATAGTAGAATATTAAGCTACAAAGAGTTATTTGTTTTATATTATTTATGATGGAGAACAATTGACTCTTATATGATAGAGGAATATACTTTTCTTGCAACCTTGCTTTCATAACAGCCCATTAGGTGATGGGTGACTCACTCAGACGAATCATGTCTTGCAACACATTACCTTAATACATCTTAAAAGCGAATTGGGTTAATTTCATTTTAGCAAACCGAATATGTTCACTATCAATCATTTCATACTAATCAAAATATTCCTCAATAGCAACTAACCAATCAGAGAAAGAATTAGGATCCATTCTACCATCAAATTCAGGAGAACTAACCTTGACTTTTGTGTTGCACGATTTTGTGACACCTCCGTCCGAGGAGTCTTTTTTTACTACTATCGAAGTCGCCATGAAGAAAAATACCGCGATAAATTACCTGTCCCGTGCGGCGTCCTATCTTGCACGGCGTCTACTGTCATATGCACACCAACAGCACGCCCGGCCACGTAGATGCTTATGAGCGTCTCTGCTCGTGCGCAACAAAGCGCATCTCTATGATGCGCCGCGTCAGCGCTGTTATGACGGCGTGTGCTCCTGTCTGACATTATGACAGCATGTCATGACATGGAAGGCTTCATGTCTGGAACTCTACGCGGTAACATTAAGATATACTGTTTTAGCACAATTTCGAACCTTTCTGTCCACACGACATGAATTCTACATTTGCGGCCTTAAAATCTTCACCATGCTGACTCGGTCGCAACATAAAAATACTACATTGTGACAAAAAGCTCTACTTGGTCTTGACCAAACTACATCATAACTTATAAAAACACTTTGTCGACATAAAATCCTACTCAAGGCCAAACTGTTGCAACACGACCTCTTGTCGACCATCTCGGTGCTTGACGGGGAGCCACTGCAATCACGACATTGTCATGACGGAGAAAGCTCTTGTCGCGACATGCGGAAAGGCGTAGCCAGCGACATAGGCATGACACCGAGCCAGGTCCGTTGACGTCTGTCAGCCCATGGAATACATGCTTAGCCATTGAGTGCCTGTAGGGCCAGAAAATTCAATTTTCTAAAAAATGGCAAAATCGTAATTTGGTAAAAATATGAAATTTTTTAGATCTCGGATGATGAAAGCAGTTTCACCGTTGGAATCGTCTCTCCTTGAAATCTAGCTACCACGTCATATTTCAGCCAGATTCGAGACGGTCGGAATTTGCACGTTTTTGAGGCATTAGTATCGGGTCTTGTAAAGCGAAATGTGATGTGACAAAGTCACCTATAACATGTACTCATGTGACACATGTTTCGCATGGTAAGAGATGATAAACGGGCCGAGTAAGATTGTGCCATGTAGATAAAAAAGCTTAGGGACATGATTGGTATTCTTTAAATTTTAAATGATAATAGGACAAAAGAGTGTATAGTAATCATCTTCTCCATTAATTGGAGAAAATTGGCAAAACGTGAGGGGCTTTGACAGTGGCTGAAAATGGTGATATTTTAGAGAGAGAGGAAGTAGCTTCTTTCTAAGATCCCGGGCGATCGGACCATCGGATTTCGTCGGGCGAAGGGAAAAGTGGTTCTACGAGTTAGGGCTTAGTGATGCAGATTTTTAAGGAGTTCAGTAGCTCCGTGAGGCGGGGTTTTATCCTACTTGTTTTACCCTTTGTTTAAGTGTTTTGTGATGGTTGTGTTGGTTTGAGGCCGTGAGTGGCCGTTTGATCGGTCCCAAAACTTGGGACCGAAATGTGAAAATTTTTGGGACCCATTTGGACAGTCCGTGACAGTTTAGGGACTGTTTTGGGTGTTTGTGTCATAATTTATTCAATAAATTGTGTTTTTGGTGAAATGGAGACCGAAGTAGGCATGGAATTCGGTTCCCACTTAAGAGGAACCGGCGATTTGGTGGTGGGTGCGCTTACGGACAGCCCCTTGACCATTTTAGGTGTTAGCTTGATCCGGTTGAAACTAATTGGACCAAAAACGTCCATGTGTGGTGTGTATGAAGATTAGTTAAATGAATAGCAGTTGTATAGGAATTAGTAGGTTAGGTTAATGCATAAGCTTGAGGTGTTAATATGATGTCACAATTATATGGAATATAATCAGGTGTATAGGCCATCGAAATGGGATTGTGTTTAAATTTCAAGTGAGCTAATTTAGGTGATGGTTGATATTGTTGAATTACATGTGGTGTGATTGTAAATTTGAGAATATATGCATAATTGATATATTTGTATAAATTGTGTGGAAATAGCATAATGAATTTTCATATGCACTGGTAACCTGTAAAATTGTGCTCGAGTGCATGACACGTAATTTTCCTCGAAAATTTATCACGACCGTGGAAAGGAATTTCACAGATGATTTTCCCGAGAATTGGGCCGTGATGGTCCAAATGGGGATTCATTCTCACTTTTAACTTCATGACTCATTTCTAAAGTTCCCAACCACTCGCCTGGTTGGGTAGTCCCATATTTTTACCGAAATCTCTAGGGGCGTATTTTCGAGGAACAATGCTTTGTTTGAAAATGGTATTTTCTCATACATGGCTTAGCAAGAGTGAGGGAGTTTCCAAGTGAGGACTCAAGACATGGGAATGGACATGTAGACATTCAAGTAGGATCACGATTTACTTGAGTGTGTGTTTAACTGATCATTGCATATGCACTTAGTAGGGAGTAACCCATTTAAGGTAATCCACCATCGGGCGATAGCTCACCCTATCAAGGGAATAGAGCTATTTTCAAGTACGTGAGCGCATTTGAGGAGACTACCATCTTAGAGGTCGATTCAAGAAAGCCTGCCGTGGGCTTGATGGTTTTAGGATGTATGATATGATTAGAATTCTGTAATTTTAATATATGTTTGAAACAGAGTGAATTATTAACTCGAACTATGGTATATAGTCATGTATATCATGAGTATTGTCAGATGGGCCCAAGTGACCGCTTTATCTATGTATATGTCTTATGATGTCGTTGGGGATGTTATGTACTTCTGGGGTAAAGCCCCGCATAAAAGCGAGACTCTACTTCTCCACTTTCGTAGCCAGATCAAGCTACCCGATGTTCACCAGGTATTATATTTGTGTCGATCGTCACACCGCACTAAGTTTCGGCGTCACAACCGCCACGCTATTAAATGAGGTCTCTCTACCCGAGACTTTAACCATGAGTAAAAATGGCCACGCCGAGCCCATACATCCCTACTCAATTAAAATAGAACCAACTACATTACAAAGAGTTTCAAGAGTTAATTTGACACTTCATACAAACATGCATCAACCGAATGTTTCAGCATGTTTTACAAGACTATATAATTCAAAAGTCAACGCGCTGTCGGTTTCTTCCTCAAAAGCATCTAGCGAGCCGCCGCCTCCCTCGCATACCCCCTATACCTGAAAAGTGGGGATCCCACTACCCGGGGCGAAAGCTATGGCCCACGTATCAATCTCCTACAAGGGCTACTCCCCACCTAAGTGCAAATGCAATGGTTATGTCACAAACAAACATTCTACTCATGATTATGTCACTCCTAGGATGGAACCTACATGCCATGAAAGAAATGCTACTCCCTTTGCGTCCCATGCACCAAGTCCTCACCGACTCCCTCTCACATGCTATATGCCATGTGAAAAATATTTTCCTTTTTTTTTTTTTTTTTTTTTTTTTTTTTTTTTTTGGCGATTCAAACCATCGACATTCCTCCGATAACCACTTTGTTCAAAAGTATCCGATAAATTCTCCTACTACACTGATTCACAAGCTTCGTAATCTCCGAAAGTACAAAATTTGATTCATAAGCTTGATTAATCCTCCGAGTAATACCGATTCGCAAGCTTGACACCAGCATACTCGATTCACAAACTTTGATTAATCTTCCGAGTACAAATTGATCGCGTTTCTCGACACCGAAAGTAATAACTTGATTCACGAGCCGGACAACTCCGAAAGCATGCCTTTATTCACAAGCTTGACAATCTTCGAAAGCAAATGATTCATTGCTTCGATTAATCTCCGAGTAATGCCTTGATTCACAAGCTTTGGACAATCTCCGAGTAGTTACTTTACTCAAAAGTATTGGGCAAACTCCGACAAGCAATGGACACCTCCGATTTTTATCATGCGACCATTTTGTATCGAACCCTGCACCAAACTCTAACAACATAAACACCAACAAATTTTGATTTTCCCATGCACCCACACACCCATGTCATGCATATACTGTATCAATGCAATGCAAATATGCTATTGCCTATTACCATGCTACACATATGATGAATAATATATGTGCATGCCTTTTCACGCATTTCAACACATGCATCAATTGATAATTCATATCACTGAGCAAACAAATTTCACCAAATCGCATAACTGGGCGTTAATATTTCTATTAAGAAAATACCAACATCAATTCATACAATCCTCAAAGATACCACTCAAAATCAAGCAATGATACACACAAAAGAATCCTTAATTTCGGATCCACTATAAACAGGGTACAACACTATCCCTCGTAGTCTTAAATCGATCTTGGTTTAAGACATCACTTAACTCCTGGGCTCGTGCTATAAACAAACAATCACTTAGAATCATACCCATCCCCTGTCAAGAGTTTCTGGGGGCTAAGAAGACCCAAAAAAATGGTCCTAAAGTCACTCCACAGCCGTCTTAACCTGGCTCCAATCAACTCCCACTCGAGAACTAAACCTCAACGGCACTACGGAGTGGCTCTTAAACACCTGACAACTGGGTTGCAGGAAAGACCCCACCTCGTGGAGTTTGTCGTAAGCCCCGATTTCGGCACCCATGCAGCTCCTCGACGCGTGCACTCAACTTCTCCTCTTACTCCGACGAGAACTAACGGTCCAAACGCCATAGATATTAGAGAGAAGGTAGACTCTCTCTCTAAACTCTATTTTCTCCTCACTCCTGGATACCAAATTTTCTAAAAAAAGAGAAGATGATCTTTCTTTCTCTCTTTATTCCCCTTTTTTATTCTCTTAGTTTGATTCTTTAACCACTCGACACATGGTTTAATGTGGCCATTTATCTCTTATCATTTCACTATTCATTGGATACGCGGCCACATGGATATAATGTAGCGAGGGGCGGCCCTTGTCACACCACATGTGCCTCTCATGTCATGTGTACTCCTCACAAGATGCCATGTGGAACCCGACACTCGGTGCCTCGAAAGACGTGAAATCCCGACCATCTCGGAATTTAACTAAACTCGACGGGGTAGCTAGATTTCACGAGACGATTCCAACGATGCTGTCCATTTCGTCACCCAAGATCTAGAAAATTTCCAGTTTTTCGCACTGGTCTCAAGTAGCAAATTACCGTTCTGCCTTTTTCATAAAAATGGAAATTTTTCCCGAGTTTTACAATAGCAACTGCATGAAACCTGAAAACCAAGTCGCGACACAAGGAACCCCTGTCGTGACGCAAAACCAAAAAACTCTGTCGCGACCCAAAACCTGCCCAACGTGAAGTAGCCTTCATGGCATTTCCTGTACCTCCAATTCTTTCCCAAAACACAATAAATTCAATACAATAGCCTCTGTGTGATAAAGGCAACATAAATATGGGAAAAACTTACCAAACAATATTGAACAATTCAAAATGAGTTTTATTACAACTCTTCTCTTTTACATAAACAAAACTCTGATAGATCGTCTGCACTTACGAAATACGCACAAAGCCATAATTTGGTTCCTCTTCATCATTATATGTCTCGGGATGAGTTCCATCTCCTGGTGTGCCTCCAATACCTGAAATATTTTCCTAATGACCCGGGTGAGCAATGCCCAAAGAGAAATTTCTCCTATAAGGGCTACTTCCCACCTAAGTGCACATGCACGCTACGATGAATCTTTCACACCCATTCAAGTAAAATCATGCACATTTCTACATGAATGTCCACATGGGATGCCCCATGTCTCGAGTCCTCACCGACTCCCTCACACATGCATTTTCCATGTATGAAAACTCGGCTAAAACAAAAGATTTTTGTTTTTGAAAACCCATCGACGTGACCTTCGATAGAAACCCATCGACAACCCCTCCGATATCCATTGACAAACCTCCGATAAACCCATTCACAACCCGCAACATTCATCGACAACCCTCGCATAAAACCCATTGGTCAACCCTCCGATATAAACCCATCTGACAACCCTCCGATAAAACTACTTTGTTCAAAGCCATGCCATGCACTCACACCCGTTTCACGTGATGTCCCCGGGCATATGCAATGTAGAATTGCCACTACATGTTGTTTCAATTTACATGCATAATGAGAG
This sequence comes from Tetrastigma voinierianum, assembly GCA_016808115.1. Lineage (NCBI taxonomy): Eukaryota > Viridiplantae > Streptophyta > Magnoliopsida > Vitales > Vitaceae > Tetrastigma > Tetrastigma voinierianum. The sequence continues at coordinate 40,624 of JAEQBH010003090.1, forward strand.
CTACATACAATATTCACAAATCATGGATAATTATATCTTACTCCGATATAACTAACATCCATCATATAACCCATGTTAATACATCAAGTAAGCATACATCAACATGATTTTCACACAACCCGCATGTTATTCAACTGCTAACAACACAATAAACCGGATCTTCATGTTCGACCTAGAAACCACATATACAGCTTCAGTACGAATCCATCACCAAAGAATGACACGCCACAAAATCACTCACACCCAATCCCATATTTGCAAAGAACACAACCTATCTTAATCGCAGCCTGGGAATGTAAAAGCACTCCAAAACTCGGGTCCTCAAATCATCACCGCTTGATCACAACCGGCTTCGAACTAGTCCCACCGCTGGGGTGGCTATACCCCGCGGCCATCATCAATGACCTCGCACAAAGAATAACCAGAGCAGAGAGAACCCTACTCCTTAGAGCTATACCAGCCTCACCCTTAATTCATTAACTCCTCCATTGTTCGAACACCGAGACCAAGAGAAGCTGCACTCCTTCTTCCTTTTTCTTTTCCTTCTTTCTCGCTTTCTTTCCTCTCTTTCTTTCTTCTTTTTTTTTCCTTCTCTTCCACCGAACTAGTTTGGTCTAGGTGAACACCTTCTCAATCACTTTACAAATGGCAAATTTCCTATGTTATTTCTCTCTTCATGACACCACCCACCACTACAATCATGCAAGTTAGAACATGACACTGCCTCCCTGCGCTATGTTCATTTGCTCGTGCCACATGGCACGTCCTTCATGCCAAGTGTCGCCACATCATTCATCAATTCGCCTCGAAATACATGAAATTCCAACTATCTCGAAATTCAACGAAATTCGAATGTGTTCCTAGATTTCACGAGACGAACTCAACGACGTGGTCCACGTTGTCATCCAAGATCTAGGGAAATTCCCAGGCTTGCAGCCTATACTGTAACTGTAGTCTATCAAGCCGCCACCCAGTTTTCGCGTGACGGTGGGTAATTTTGCCTTAGCGGGTTTGGTGTGGGCCTAACGGAAGTCAAATTGCAGTCGAAACCCATCACCCAGTCAATCAAGGGGTCTCCTTGGCGCAGTAACCTCGTGTGAGGTTAAGCAATTGAATTACCACCCAAGTTCATTTTACCCAGATTGTCATGCAAACCATCTATGAATTCATCGACATGTGAACCTCCAAGCAGGTCACCCAACATGTTTTCTAACTGTCGATCAACATATTCACCTATCTCATGTTCCCCCAAATGTTTTACGAAGAAAATCCATTTTTCGATTCATCAGATGAGTTCATTGCTTTCAGGCATTGACGCTGGAGTCAATTGACTACACATTGAATTTAAATTACTGATCGATGCAGTGACTAAATCAAATTGGGCTTTATTTGCATCATGATGACGGGTAGAGGTGGCAATTTTGGCCCGACCCGATGGGCTAACCCGATCCACCTGAAATTAACACTACAAAAAAATAGCAAAATTATGACCACAAAAAGTGGACGCTGGAGAGGTATAGTGACCACTCAATGACCACAACATGTAGTCTTAGAAAATTTCTTCACAAAAAAAAATCAGTGACCAAGTGGTCACAAATTGCGACCACAAGAAATGTGGTCATTAAATTGAGCGACCATAACAAAGTGGTCACCGATAATGACCATAAGAAATGTGGTCATTAAATTAAGCGATCATTAAATTAAGCGACCATAACAAAGTGGTCACAGATAATGTCCACAAGAAATGTGGTCATTAAATTGAGCGACCACAACAAAGTGGTCACAAATAACGACCACAAGAAATGTGGTCATTAAATTGAGCGACTACAACAAAGTGGTCACAGATAATGACCAATTCTCGTTGTTAAATTATGGTTAATGATGTGCTCATCTATGAAGATTGGGCAACCACTTGATGGTCGTGAAGGGGTGGTCACTATATACCATAAAAATAGTTTCCTTCCTTAGTGACCACATTAGCTTGCCTTCTCGCTTTGTACCACATCTGCGGGTCACTAAATTTATAAACATTTTAATTATTTAATTAATATTTCATAAAAATTAATTATACCTTATACATTAATAAGTTTAAATGTTATATATATATATATATATATATATGATAAGTTTAAATGTATTTATCATTTAAATTTAAAAACACAAAGTATTAAACAATAAAAGTCAAGATTGAGGTCTGAATGTTAGAAAACAACACAAAGTATTAAACATTAAAAGTCAAGACTGAGGTCCAAATGTTAAAGACCACAAAGTATTAAATGTTAAAACGTGATATACCCAAGACTAAGCATCCGGTGGCGACCGGTGTCCCGATATGTGCCTAGATCACACTAGGTAACTGACTCAAATTTTCAAAACCTCTCTCTCTCCTCCATCATCCGCTCTATCACGGGCGCATAATTTCAATTTGAAGAGAAAACCCGTGAAAATTTTAAATTTAAAATTTTTTAAAATGGCAAACGGTAATTTATGTCTCAATAGTCCTCGGAGGAATCGTAATGATTTTTCTGCATCTTGATGACAAACCCGATTTCACCGCTTAATTGTCTCGCAAAATCTAAAGATCTAAATGAACTGGCCAAATTCCGAGACTGCCTACCCCACGCTTTTCGAAAAAAATTACAGACCTGGGAGACAGTGACTCACGTGGAACCAGTGGTAGAGCACTCTGCCTCGCCACGTGGCAAGCCGGCCAGTCGCACGGGAGGCAGTGTGGAGGGATAATTTACCATCCACCGATCTCAATGGCTTAAAAAATAAAATAAAATAAAATATACTATATATGAAGAGAAAGGGGAGAAAAGCCAAACGGAAAAAAATGGGAGAGGAGGTGCGTGGAAGTGCAGCAAGAAGGAAAAGGAAAGGAAGGAGAGAAAAGAAGGAAAGAAAAGGAAAGAAAGAAAAGGAAGGAAGAAAAGAAAATAGAGAAGAAGAAAAGAGAAAGGAAAGAAGGAAGAAAGGAAATGAGGAAGTGGGGAATAGGAAACTTCAATGTGCCGTACAGGAGCGAATCGATGGAAAAGGACCTGAATCGCGCTACGAGAGGTAGGTTTCCTACTCCAACTATTTTACGCTCAGGGGCCACGTGATGGGCCTAAATCTGCCACCCCATTTCAAGGCAAATTTAAGATGTGTGTGGTTTGGTTGTTGTTGTGTGATAGTCAAAGACCGGTTTCACGGGGTTTTGGGGCTGTCCAAGACCGAACACTATGTTCCGAGATGGCAAAATCCCGAGCATAATGGCAAACAGGGGTGTGCCCAAATTTCCGCACACCCTGGCAAATCAAGCCGCATCAACTTTGACGGGTTATAACTTTCGGGTCCGAACTCCGATTCACGTATGCCTCGGACTCTACGAAAAACTCAGAGTCTAGAATTTAATAAGATAAATTGCTCAGCCAAACTATGGGCTGAACATTGGTCTGGTCACGACACTGAGGAAACGGTCCGCCCGGTTTATGGAACATCCGTCGAACTAGTTCAGATCTAAAATGCTTAAGGGCTGCGATGGCCCGAAAGTGTAAGGAATTGGGTGTCAATGTTTTGTGTTGTGGTTGATACGTCGGACTTTCAGACTAAGTCCAGATATTTCCAAGGCCAAGCATGGTCGGATTTATAGTCTTAATGGCTAATGTGTGTTATTGTCAGAATTGAATAACATGTCGAATGTGTGAAATTATGTGGATATATGTGATAAAATGGAAATAATTATATGTATTAAATATAATTTATCCATGACACTTGACATTTAGTGTAATAGATATATTGTATGTGATAGCGAGCGCATACGTAGGCATGAAATGGCATGCAATGACATTTGCATTGCATTTTATGCAATTCCGAACATCACGCTGAAGTTCGTGTGAGGTGAAGTGGTCGGGGTCGACATCGTGTTCGTATTCAATTACGGTAAATCGACACCGTGGTTTAAGGTTAGATGTATGTCGTGATTTAAATGGTAAATCGAATCGTGTTTGTGTTCGGCGTATGTTGTGAAGATACGGTTAATCAACACCGTGGTTGGTAGTTCAATGGTGAGCTCACAAAATTAGACAACGCTCCAAATTGAGCTCCGAAGCACAGAGATGGCATGAAAATTACGCGGTGTAAATGGGTGAGCAAGTAGAGATAGACACCCCTCAAGTGAAAACCTGGCGTGCAGGCGGTTTGTGACATGAAACCGCTGAAAGCCCGTAAAAATGTTGTATAGGCGTGCGTGTGTCCCGTGGTGAGAACCCCGAAATCCGCGGGCCTACAAATGCATGACAACAAGATTGTAAGGAAAGAAGTAAAGCACGGGGGTATCCAATGTGTCTAATTACAAAACAAATAGCTTTTTGTTTTGAAAATGGTCAACCCAAGTAGAAGCTCCTGATGGTTTTTCACACTTGGCATATGTGTGTGAGGGAGTCAAATGAGACTTGGATTTGAGTCGCGAGGGAATACTGCACATTCACGACATGCGTATATACAAGTACAAAGATAAGATGTAATTAAATGTGTGTGATTATATGTATCAGTATCACTGCATGTCAGCTTCAGTGGAGTAGCCTCGTAGGAGATATATCTACTAAAGCCATTTCACCCCACACGACCACCCTTTCTCGTATTAATGAGAAGACAACGCCCTTCGAGGCCGTGAGTACGGGCATGCCTGCCAGGGCCTTGAGAAATATTTTTGTAAAATATATTAGAACAATCTAGCTTTCATATATTTTGGCATGTAAAAGTATAAAAAAGAGTTGAAAAGTGAATATCTGAAGCGACCGAGTATTTGGGTTGAAGAGTCGTCAGTCGGAGCCCCGGATTTTGAAGTGTCATAGCATGGTATTTGAGTATACGGACCTCCGGGTTTTGGGGCATCACAGAAGTCTCCACTCATCAGAGGGCTGAATGTTACTTCGTAGCTCGCGTACTTCCTTTTGCAACTGAGATTATGCCTACTTAGGCTCTCTGTCAGTTGATGAGCGCCTCGGGGTGCTAAGGATGTAGGGCATCGGATGAACTGGATGATTTATTTAGGCCTGTCCCATACATGCATATCTCATGTGATAAAACCTCGGCGGCTTGCGAATATCTGATCCTCGTCTTCCTTTGTGAGGAACGTTTCCGGATTCATCTTGGGTTCCTAGTAATTAGCTCTTGTCTTCTCTTTAAACAAGGCTTCATATGGCTGCGGGTTTCTTAGTTAGAGATATGAATGAGTTTTTTGAGCACTTACCCCACTTGTCTTTACGTTGATCAATTATAATCATGCGATCCTCCAGGGAGTTCTCCTCATATGGGTCTCGTGAAAATTAAGTACACCTTTCAGTGGGGCACCCTCCTTCATTTCAAAAAATAATCACATTAGGTATTAGATATGTAAATTGAGATAGTTTAAAAATGTAATGAAAAAAAAATTACAATCCGTCTTTACATGCTATTCTTGATATGGTCCCTGTAGGTGTCATGACATTCTAGATCTGGTCCACAGTCTCACTATCAAGATTTCTAATTGACCTCTCTTATCGGTGGAATGAGCATCATTCGGCGATCTTTTGACTCTGCCACACCTCATTGAACCACTGAAATAAGTTTTCTGCCTTTCCTCCAACGATGAAGCATATCAGTTATCTCTTACCGCGAAGTTGCTCCCCTGAATTTCTTAACAATCTATTCAAACACCCTCACTCATAGTATTTATAATATATAAAGTTAGTCAACATACATGGACTTTCAAAAAATTGACAAAGTCTCCCCTTAAAAATGCATTATCTAAAAATTACCTACAATTTTCAATGTACATTCACCAATTCTCAATAAACTCTACTGGTGTATCAAACTCATTCACATTGTTGATAATTTTAATATATACAAATTAAAAAGCATAATCCAAACAACATAATTTGAAGTATCAAACATTTTCAATCGAGATCAACATTCAAAAAGTATCTCAAACTTATATATATATATATATATATATTTAAAAAAGTCGACAAAGTCTCCCAAAAATGCATTATGCAAAATTACCTACAATGTTTTTCAATGTACATTCACGATTTTTTAATAAATTTCAGATTCATGTCAGCTCACGTTCACATTGTTGACAATTCTCAATACATATAGCAAAAGCCTGATACAAACAACATCAATTTGATATGATCAAGCATTTTAATCATATCAACATTCAAATATCTTAACATATATATATTAAAAGAAATCGTGAGTCTCCTTAAAAATTTGCATTATCAAAAATTGCCTAGAATGTTTTCAATGTATTTTTACTTCAATTTTCAATAAAATTCACCAATTCATGTCAACTCACATTCACATTATTTGAAAGTTATAATATATACAACTTAAAAGCATAATAGAAACAACGTAATTTATTATGATCAAAGCATTTTCAATCATATCAACATTCCTTAACTATCCTCAAACATAATTAGAAGCAATTTCACTTTTATTAAAATTTAAATCAACAAAATACACAGGGTTTACTTAACCTAAACATTTATTTACAAATTCATGCAATATAGATCTGAACCTCTTGTGGCACGCTTTCCACCTATAGCTACATCTTGATGTAGTCTCTTAAAGATACGGCATATTCGAAATGACATCTTATGTGACTCGAAACAAGCTACAATTATAAATATCTGATATTAATCACATAAAGCCTGATTAACTAGTAAATTAAATAGTATTAAATGTCTCACCTCCCATCATGCACTCTTAGTTTCTCCACGACTACCATATAAACACCCTCATTCAAATCTCGTTAGTCACGATAGGCATATGTAGTTTGTGATTTGAGGCCCTAATCTGGAGAGTGGGATGTGAGGTATCGTATGGATAAGTGCGAGAGGCTAGACGGAGTGAATCCAATGTGATAAGAGATGTAGATGTGCTTGGGCCATTAAATGTCGACATGCATGGGCCAACTATCTCTGTGCTAAGCCCAGTTGTAGATCCAGGATCACGAGGTAATGTTGATGTAGAGTAAGCTAAGATGAAGAATGACCCCTTTTAGTGCCTCGTCCTCGACTATCACTCATGGGTACACTTCCAGCATGACCTCGACCCCTTATACGGAACAAAAAAATTCAAAAAATAAGATAATTAAAACTGAACACTTGTACTATAACATTATTCAGCTACAACTACCTCTTTATCAACTATCAGTTTCATTCATATCATTTAAATCCAATTCATCCTTATTAAAAAAAAAATGACAATTGTAAGTAGACACTTGTATATAACATTATTCTGCTGCAACTACCTCTTTATTAACTATAAATTTTATTCATATCATTTAAATCACTTATTCCATCCTCTGAATCAAATGAACTTTCTATTTGCAATTCTTCTTCTTCTTCTTCTTCTTCTTCTTCTTTTCCTTCTCCTTCTTCTTCTTCTTCTTCCTTCTTCTTCCATAATATCTTTTGGGTCACTTATTGGATCATTTAATGTATTTGTTAGTCTTCTTTGGTAATTTCAACGTATAGTTTCAATTAACTCCTCTTGAAATGGAGGTTCTTACATATGTAGTCTTTGAAAAGTTTCTTGGCATCGCAAAAAACTCCTCTTGGTTTGATTTCGTCGACCCGCTAATCGACTTTGTCTTTTCGCAAACTTGGGTATGAACAAAAATATATTTGAGCTGCTTGCATTGTCAGGACAAAGGGTTCATACTTGTCATATCGTCTTCTATAGTTTATCTCAACAATGTTGTATTGCTCATGAAATCTTATGCCCATGTAGGGTAGGATCAGACTGATGCACATCTGACTGATTGGCAATTGGCGGTTAAGATATTCCCACTTCACTACTTCTCTTAATGACCATACCAATCATTCACATTGGCTATAATTTTGGCTTTTGATGCAAACTCCACTTATTTGTTGACATTTGCTTGCACCACGATCAGCTGTGTGAAACTTATCCGTTCGACTAAGTAGTATATATTTTAACGGTTTCCAATGGACCTTTTGCGGACTTGTATGAAGTTGTTATAGATACCAAGTTTGGGATCTTCTGCCTGGAACAATAGGTATAGGTATTTTGCACATGTTAATAATATTAAGTTTAATTGATAAGGTGAGAAAAGAAGGCTTACATATGTTTTGAAAAAGAAGGCTTTAATTGATAGGGTGAAAAAGATGGCTTACATATGCTTTGAACCAGATAGCAAAGTCCATCTCAAGTTTAGCATCAATTTTTGTATTTGTTATGTTTGGATTGAGATGTTGTAACATATCAGTGTAAATCATATTAATAGATAGAATTTTGGATATGTTAGTCAAAATATGATCGAGTTGTAAATAATATAATATATTGGAGATGTTTTACTCATAAAAAATTAACCTAACATATGGTTCCAACTTCTTCACGATTAAAGAAATCTTGTACAGGAATGAGCTGCCTTATATTCTTGTTGAGTCAGTCATATGTCTCGTTCTAGAACAACCAAGTGGTCTACCATTGTATTTGAAAATTGATAAGTTTAAAGGATCATCCGATGGAATATAATCTCTACCACCTTCATGATTTCAAGATAGGGTCCTAGCTTTTGTTTGTATATGATCCTCAAAATAATAGACAAAACAACGTGCTTCTCAACTAGATATACATTGCATATCGAGCTTTCCACATATGCCTTATTCGATATTGAGCTTTAATTTCGAAGATACATAAAATGATATGTTAAGTAAGACACATGTACTAAATTCAAGGTTATTGACCATTATGATTTAGGACAGGTTTAACCTCTCAAGTAGACACATCCATCGAGTGCAGCAGTAAGCCTCATAGAAACCAGTGAATTGAGTATTCCATATAATAAAAAAAACTTGGGGGGAATATTCTTTCCAACTTGCATAAAATAATTAGGATGTCTGATTGTAGTCTAGTCATGTCTTCATTCGTAATTACTGTTGCAATTAGACTTTTTAAAAACAAACTAAGCTCGGTGATAGCCTTCCACACATTAGCAGGTAGTAGTTCCCAAAATGCTATAGGCATCAACCTCTGCGTAGAGACATACAATGATCATTGAGCTTTTCAATATATGACCTCAATCTCTGTTTATACACACATCTATCCATGTTAGACATGTAACCATCAGGAAATTTCAATTTTATTAACCAATCAAACAACTCCTTCTTAGCCCTATTGTCTAGGGTATAGCAAGCGTTAGAATTATTTGCGGGTGGAAACCCAAGCGATCCAAGTTCTGTACTCCGTGATAGGTCGGTTCTTGCCTTGACTTAAGAGTGTCTTTGTTTCATGTATATATTCAGCATTGTATTAAACAAGTTATCAAACACGTTCTTCTCCAATGTGCATGGAAATGAGGTTGTCTCGAATTAGATTAGAGCTCGATATAGGAAGAATCCCGAATAGAAAACACGTTTTCTCAGGCCACATGATTGACTAATCCCTCTGTTAATGTCATAAGCATCGACTTCAATCACCTTCTTCAAATCCAGATGATCAATTATGCTTAGTATCTCTAAACTTTACCTAACTGGAGGTGCACCGACCATCACAATTTTATTTTTCATAAATGCACTCTTATTATGTCTAAATGGATGATCAAGTTCCAAGAACTTTCTATGATTTTAAAACCATGGCGCTAAAGCTCTGTTTGGTCAAAGTCTGATCCTCATCTGATAAGAACAAGCCAATGAATCTGTTGGTGACCATCCAAACAACATTGAATGTTGGAAAGTCGCTAATAGTCACATCGATCTTCGCTCTGATTGAAATTTTGATTCGAGAAATGTCGAGTAAACTGACCCACGTAATCCCATAATGGAATTCAACTCATATATCAGGTAGTTTGTAAGTACACATCTAACTTGTCTTTAGGATTCAAGGTCCTGGAACAAGAATAGTTAAGAACATGGATGTATCCTTCATACATAGCCATGGAGGTAGGTTATACCGCAGTGATAATAATAGGCTGACATAGTGTTCATTTTGGAATTCGTAAGGTTGAAACTTGTAAATGTGGCCAAGACGCATTTACAATTTCTATTGCAAAATCAGGGTGAACATCATTGAAGTGCTTCCAAGCAATAGAATTAGAAGGATGTTGCATAACATCATCCTCGACCACATGTTCTGCATGCCACCTCATTTCATTAGCAATGGCTTTAGATGAATATAATCTGAGAAGTCGATCCTTCAAAGGAAAATGCATTTCTTGGAAAGTGCGTTGGTGCTCTTTCTCCTTTTCCCATTAGTGTCATTGTTTTTCTTGAAGCGTTGATGGTCATAGAACCTACGGTCTTATTCAAATCTTCCCCAAGAATAAATCATCGTCCATTAGAATGACAATGTATCTTTCTCAGCCGTGAAACTAAACCTGAACCCATCGCTTTTTGTTTCATAAAAGCTCGGTGATAAGATTCTCTTTGGGGCACAACCTCTTTCATTAGTTTAGCAATTGCATCAATGCACGTTTCAAACATATAGTGCTTTCGGCCCCTTGATGTCGACATTCTAGCCTTTACTAATAAGTGAATGAGTTTTCACACCTGCCATAGCAGTTATTGGTAACATCAAGCATATCATAAAATTGTTGGTAGTTGGATTAGGATTCTCCTCATATTCATAATTTTGATTGAAGGAATGACCCGGTAGCATCTATAGCCCATTCATTGGATTAGAAGGACCGTGAAATCCCTCCATATATTGATGCTCATATATCACTTCATCTGTTTTCCCTATGCCTATTCCACTGTGTTATGCTTTGAAACCATGTGCGAGAAGATGGTATTTCCTTGTCTCCATATCAAGAAACTAGTGATTATGACACTTCGATCTCCTACATGAACACTTTATTTTTTTTCCCCTTTCATCCACTCTAAATGAGCACAAGCAAATCCCAAAAATTTCTCAACCCCAAAAACAAACTTTGGATTAAGAAATCCATCTATCAGCAGCATTTTATCCGATTTCTATTCTCACTCATGATTGAGTAATGTAGGAGCAGTACGATTAGAAGTGTAATCAATTTGAGTCGTAGATATAGAGCGACTGGCTGGAGATGACAAATCCGATTAGGGGTGTATTGTGTGGTTTATTTAGGCTTGTATGATAGTGATATGATTGTCCAAATGATGCATGGTTTAAATTGTGTGTTCTAATGGTTTGGCTTAGTAATGTTTGTGTGTGAACAAGATCGTGCATGAAAGCGGTTGCCTTAAGCTATTGTGGACATGGTGTCACGATTAAGCCTAGAGTATAATGCAAGTCATTGCTTGATTGGTGATGACTTGTAGATGTTAATATATGTGTATAATATGTTGACATGTATTGTGTAGTTTGTTGGAAATTGTATGTTAATTGATATGATTATCAAGAATAGCGCATGGAGTATTATCATAGTTTAAAAGTTGGAAGCCAAATTATGTGTTCTAATGGTTTGGCTTGTGATGTGTTGTGTATGAATGAGGTCATTGCATGGCTTAGTTTTAAGCTAATTGTGGACATGGTGTCACGAATTAAGCCTAAATTATAATGTAAGTGTTGCTTGATTAGTGATGACTTGTAGATGTAATACTCTTGTATAATGTGGAGCTTAGATATGGGTATTCATGGATATATCGGTGCTTGGATTTATGGATATATCGGAAATGTCAGGAAAATATCGGTGGATATTTTGACAAAAATATGATAAAGCAAAATTAACAAAAATACTTTGAAATTCATGGAAATACTTTGTTGAACTATAAAAAAGGAATAAATAAACAAATATACACTTGTTGAAGACAATATTCATTATAATTTATCGAGAAATTACATTATAATAGTCATTTAAAACCAAAATGAAGACCAATGTGGCTCCATTACATTATTTTATGAAGGGATCTCATCTTGATGAAGACAATATTCATAAGAAGATCTTCAAAATATTGAGATAAATCACAAAAGAAAAATAATTTGAAAGAGTTAAATGGGCTTGGATGTGTATGGATGAGTTTGTAAAGAAATTGTGATTTATAGGTATTTATAGAATTTTTTGGAGTCAAAATAGTCATTGGATTGTCAAAAAAACCATTGTGATTTAATTCTAATCGTTAGATTTGATTTAAGTCAAAAAAACCGATATTTACCGACATTTTACCGATATTTACGTGTATATCTCGTGTTGCAATATTTTGCGATATTTTTTAAAAATTTAGGCTCATGGCGCATGAGATAAAGTCTAGAAATTTCATCGAGAATTTAGCCGAGAATTTCATCGAAATTCCTTAGAAATTTGGAATTTCTGATATTTCATGAGTTGCCAGGTGATTTTCTGCCAGTTTTTGGCCAGTAGACTATCGGTTGGCAATATACGTTTAAGGACACTTGCCCAGATAGCGATATTTCGTGATATTTCGACCGAAAAAACGAAAATTTGTTCCTTGATTATATGTTAAGTTTGAAACATATATAGCTAAAATAACTAATATAACTAAAATAACTGTATTAATATACTATTAGTGTTAATTAACTAATTCTTATCAAATTAAACCAAATAAAATATTATAAAAATATTTATTACCTCGCTACTTCTTTTGAAAATAAAACTAAGATACATTAAAAATAAAATATGCATAAAGCAAAATTATGAACAAAAACATACCTTGATTCTGAAATCTTTAAAATATTAGGATCAGAAACGAAAAAATAATTTGAGGAGTCAAACAGGAGCTTAGATGTGGATGGATGAGTTTGTAACTGAGATTGTATGATTTTAGGAATTGTTGAATTTTTGAGTCAAAATATCCATTGGTTATAGCCCAGATTTGTGATTTATTTCTACTTAGTTGGATTTGATTTTGGTTGTCGACCATTGGATCATCATATATCGTTGAAATCATTCTTGACATTAGATCAAGCTTGGATTTAAAATAAACAATTTGATCAAAAATATAGTATTGGTTCATTTAAAGTGGACAAATCTGGTATTAGATCGAATAAGAAAAAATCGATGTGGTCGGGATCTTTGGGTGATTTTCCAAAATGCGTCGATTTATCGATGATATCGTAGATATCTTAGGCGATATGTGGCTGATGACTTTTGTCGATTTTATTGGAAAAGAAATATGGTCGTTTAGTGCGTGTTTCTGATCGCGTGATTTTCTTCAAAATATCGCCAATTTCCGATATTTCATAGATTTTGACAATTTTACCGATTTTTAATAGTTTTTGCCTCCAGCAGGTGCATCGGTTGCCAATATCTCTTCGATTATTAGGGTGATAAATGGGTTACCCCGATTGATATTTCGTAGAAAAAGCCGATTTTGGATACGATAATATGTTGATATGTATTGTGTGGTTTATTTGGAAATTGTATATTAATTGATATAATTGTCTAAATGATGCATGGGTGTATGCGCAGTTTTAAAATGTCCATTATAGCACTTATCATATATCTGTGTGGTATGAACATGGATAATAATTGCATTTCATATGCGAGAACATGTCGCATTAAATAGATTGTGTGTGCATGGTAATATCGATCATCATTCTTGGTGAGTGGGTGGTGAGCTCGGTACTTTGGACTACGTCCAACGGAGTCTCACGGGTGCATTTCATAGCTTTGAATAAAGTTGTTTATCGGAGGCTCGCCGGTATACCAAATAAAAGCGGTTTATATGAGTATCTGATACTTTGGATGGCGGGTTTATCAGATTTAATCTAATGCTTTTGAATAAATCGGTTTATCGGAGGCTACAAATCGATACTTTTGATTAAAAGTTGTTTATCGGAGATTGTCGATGCTTTTTGATTAAAAGTTGTTGCTGAAAAGCTGTCGATGTTTTTAATAAATTTATTTATAGAGATTGTCAGTAAGCTGAATAAAGTGTTTATCAGAAACATTCATTTTTGATTCTAAAATAAAGTTTTATGGACATCAGTGCTTTTTGAATCAAGTTGTTTATCGAAAGATTGTCAGTGGCTTTGAATAAAGCGGTTTATCGAGAGAAGGATGTCGATAGTTTTAAAAACAAAAACACACGGAACGGTAAGGCAAATTTGATATGAGAGAGATTATTCAATGGATTTTGATTTATAAAGCAAAAGCTGTTTTGGAAAAATGGTGTTGTTGGAACATAAATAGCGGTTTTTCATACTTAGCATATGCATGTATGAGGAGTCGGTGGACTGGAACATGGAGACAGTGAGGTTACATTCCTCATGCGTATAGACATTTGAGTAGAATGTATGTTTTTACTTGAATGTGTGAAATGACAGTACATGTGCTTAAGTGGGGAGTAGCCCTTGCTTAGAAATTTAATTCTTTACTAGCATTTATACTTTATCATTGGGATGCTTTGATCTGTGAGGGTATCTTGTGGGCCCGGTGCTCAATTGAGGCGTAGTTATGAAGAAAGTCGGGTTGTGGCTTGTAAATTAATTTTTGTAAAAGGCTTGGAACAAACTAATTTAACCTGTTTTTGTCAGTAAAGGAATTGTAAAAATACTTTGGAACAACCTTGTTCCAATTTGTAATATTTGTAAGAGTGTTGTAATTAAACTCTTGAGGACTGTGTGGTAGTCTGTATGTGTAATTATTGGATGAGTGGGCCCGATTATGCCACTTTCACTCATAATTGGACCCAGTGAGGTCATTGTATTATATTGGGCCATGTTGCCAGGTTTTTTGTACAAGTTTTATTTTGGGTAGAGATCCCCATACAAATGAGATTATTTCCTATTTTCGTTAAATCATGGGTCCCGGAAAAAGGGACACGGTGGTGTGGTGTCGGGTTACCTGACATCCACGATCCTCGCAGTTATTGGTTGTCCTTGAACCTAAGGTTTGGGCGTCACACAAAATGATGGAGCTTTAACAAACATATAAACATAACACTATGGTAGAAAAAAAAAATGAAAGAATTATTCAATTAAAACATAAAACAATGAAGTTGAAAACAAATAGTATAAAAAACAAATGATCAGCACTCACCACACACCCACTATCAATCTCACAAAAAAAGAAAAGAAAAAATAAACAAAATGGTCAATACTCAAACACTCCCTTGATCTCCACAGCTCAAATTATATTAAAAAATCGAATGCAAAGTGTACTACTAGGTGGCATGAAGAGGGAATTAAAATAATGTAAAGTGAAATTGGGTGAGTGGATCTATATATATATATATATATATATATATATGCTAAACTAGATAAAAAAATAATCTAAAATCTATATGCTTGAGTCGTCATATCACCATTGCATCCAAAAGAACATGACTATCATTTGACCAAATTCAACCATGAAAATTGATTATATGGTACTCTTTTAGAGAATAGAGGACTTTTGATTTGGGCCTTTACATAGTTATTAGTAAAGGATAGCAAAGTCAGTTTGTTCATAAATCAAGATCATAAGGGTCAACGATCACAAGATAGCCAATGGTAGAAAGAAAAAGAAATTGATCAAATATTTGTTGAATAAGGATGAAGTTAATGTATCAAAATAAAATGAGTTTTAATAAACATATAAAATTAATTTATTAAGTTTAAATATATTCTTTATTTTCTTCCAAATTTTCTTTTCCTTTGATTTTCATCCTATTTTCTTTTCCTTAGTACTTTGATTCAATCAAGCCTGGGGTTTGGATTGAGCCTATACATATGAGGTGAGTGTCTCTGATTTGGAGAAGCTTCTACTTAATATTTTAACCACTTTCATATGAATATTTTAATCGAAACTCACTTAAACCCTAAACTCACTTAATCATGAATCACTCTTAGTAATGCCAATTAAAAGGTATCCATCACATCACAATTCAAACTCAGCGGTAGAGAGAAACTAGAATTGTAACACCCATTTTAAACACATTTCATTCAAACCATTTCAAATATATATGCGGAGGCGTTTTTCGTTCATTCATGATGACCCGTAACATTTAAACAATTCACTTACAAAATGGCATACCATGCTTCAAATATTATCTGACATTGTTTAGTAATTTACTATTTTAAAATCGAGATAAAGTCATGCTCAAAATAATATTATTAATGCATATGTCGAACATACTCAGAGCTATACTTTATGACTCGACACTCCTCGATCTTGGGTTAAGCTTTGATCTATCTATCACTTTCGGTACTGCGCATTGATAAAACAATACGCTAAGCATTTTCATGCTTAGTGGTTCTCACAAATCCATTCTTCGAGTTCAGTTTAAAACCGTCATGTACAGATTTAACAATTCAACTTTCAAACGCTTTATGGATGATCAATGTAATACAATACATATACTCTTGTTTTATATATATAATTGGTTATGGTTCATTGATCATCCCAAAATACCTTTCATATTCAATAAATCATCGTTAATCAGAAATCATGCATTTCACAATACTCTTTTCATTTAATTGACCATTATACTTTTCAATTCCAATATTTCCACAATTTCAAATCAATTCAATTATGCTCTGAAATTGATTCACTTCTACAATTCAAATTCATTATGATCAATTCAATTATGCAGTGATTCAATTATGACAATCAATTGATTATGCCCGATCAATTCGATTATACTTATACTTGGAATTTAACCTATGTCATCGATATACAGGGATATCGAGTCAAGGCAGTCCATTGAGGCTGCGGTAGGTATAAAAACGGTTTTATAACACGATCTTGTCCATTTGGAGCTGCGGCCAGTTATAACAATCAAGTAGTGAACAACTAAAATCTGGAGTCCTGCATTGTTTCTTGTCAGTGACACATGATACAATAGTTCGCGATCTTGCTATTGTCTGATGGTATCTTGATCTATCCTTATCTGAACTAAACGATTAACATTCCTATTAAGGAGTTCAAATATTTTATAGCAAAATACATTACATTTGTATAACTGGTTCACTTTCGATAGTCATACAATTTTCATATGCAAACATTTACAATCAATTTCTTCAAATCATTTAAAAGCAATTTAATATATGCTTTCTTGTCATTTTAGACAGCTTATTTCCAAATGTTGAGCTTGAGAATAAGAAAATATAGAACAAATATGCAAAAACTTGAAACGAGAAATAAGAAAGGTAGAGAACCAAAAAAGCTTTTGCACTTTGGTTGATCTGGAATCTCAATCTCGATTTAGTTTTCCTCATCCATTTATTCAAAACCATTAAAGCAAATATTATTAAGTGCGTGCTAGTAGTTTTGGTTATGATTGATTTCGAAGTTTGATATGAGTTCCAATTTCAATAATCTATATACGGATGGATTCTTCGACTCAATGGGGTTTCCATAGAGTCCGAGAACATAGAAACGGAGTTCTTACTTGGATTCCATACCTAAATTCTTATATTTCTACCATTTACGTGTTCCTTTATTCATTTGCGTAGTTACTATTCACTATTACGTATTTTACCTGACTACTATTCACATTACTATTCAGCTATTCATTGTTCTCATCACTATTATGTATTCATTATTCACGTGTTACTATTCGTTTACGTGTTACTATTTATTTCACTATGCATGCACTATACCTTTATACTGTATGCACGATACACTATGTATACACTATGCATGCCTTGTTATGCGTATTCATACGTATTCACTATTTATGCGTATTCATACGTATTCAGCTATTTCACGTGAGCGAAATCCAGTGATTTTGGTACTCACGGCGTAGCTCGTCGCATAGAGTAACTGCCTCTTTTTGATCAGAAAGCGCGGACCACTAGAATGTAGCGTAGATGCGGGGAAAACTAGAATTTGGATTTCGAATATTTACAGATTCTCGATGAAATCTCGTGTTTAAGTATTCAGCGTAGCCACCAAATGCGCGTAGAGCGCTTCGTGTTTATCACGGCCAATCAGACGATTAAACTAGAATCTGAAAGAAAACTAAAAGAATAAAAACTTAAAAATTCTCTCCCTCACCTCCACGCTCTCTCAAGCCTTCTGTCTCTCCTCTCAGTTTGCTTCTCTTTATCATTTTTTTTTATGTGGGACCCACATGTCCCTTTATTCCACTTCTTGTCAGTTTCGATGCAAACTTGATTTATTTTCATTGTTCCTTTATCTAATTGAATATTCTTTAAATATTGCCATTTTGGGATTTTAAAAATCTGCGTTTTCAAGTTCACTATTAAAGTCGCTACAAGTCTATTAAAATATTAGTATGAATTTAACGAGTCGACAGGTATAGATTCCTTGAGAGACGAATTTACTTGGCGTAGTCAGTTCGATCATCAAAAATCTAGATAATTTTATCTTCCTGACTATTCTAGTACTATTATAGCTTGACAAATTACGATTTGCCCTTTTTCATAAAATGTCATTTTTATTTCGAAAAGACTCTAATTTTAACTTATTTTATACTAAACATGTTATAAAAGCTGTTATATGGTATATTTTGAGGTATTACACTAGGATATCAAACAAGCATCTTTCTATCATGTGTGACACGTTCTGAGCTTGATCATCAAAAATAAAAATAAAAATAAACATGAAGGAGAATCCTAGGAAATATTATAAAAGAGGTTTAATATCTATGTCAAATATTTGAAAACATCTACAACATGAGCACTCATAACCCTGTATGCCTCAATTTATATATCACATATGTAGGAGAATATTATCTTATCTAAAGTAAGAGAATTCTAAGTTACCAAACAATTAAATTCTCATCTCTTATAATATAATACCTAGAGAACAATTGTTCCAAGTATAGTCATTTGATTGGCATGAGCTAGTTTTGTGGCCATCCAACTCAGTTGCTTTAAGCTTTCCTTTCTAAGTCATTTCAAGATCCTTCTAGTGTCCAATCGTAAAAAAAAAATAACATAGATGCACTTAAGCCTTACAGCTTTAAGCTTACACCCAAGATCCATTCACCATATAATGGATATTGCACATAAGAACCTAAGCACCCAAGATCCATCAAGCCAGATCGACCATTGATTTGGCACCATATGAAGATTCACTACGATTCGTTCATTCACCTAGCTTTTATGTAGATTTTTTTAAAGTAGATAAAAAAATGAAAGCCCCTAAGAAAATGGAAGAAATTTAGGAAAATCACTACCTTTTTGCCAAATCCAGCAGCGATAAAAATCCAGCTTCATAGATTGTTCACAATGTTGAATAAAGGTCATCTAAAACTTCATCAAGATGGAAGTTGTCTTATCGCGGATCGAAAAGATGCAAAAGCTGGAGCCCATTTCTTCTCAAACTTTTCCTTCCCTCCTCCCCTTTCCATTTTTCGCCTCCCCTCCTTTTTGGCCTCCAATTCCTTTATTTTATTTATTGTTATAACAAAATCTAAAATAACATGTAGGTCCTTTTTTTTTATAAATTAAAATGGAAATTTTTATTGATCTTTCAATTTATAGTAAATCAATCATGAATTTATGTTTTTTAATTATTTGAAATTTTGTATTATGTGGATTTTATTTTAACTTTGATATTTCCTTTTGAACCAAATTTTTTGAATTTAAATTTGTTTGAAAGTTTATTTTATTTAGAAAAATATTAATTTATTTTCTTTGTGAAATAAATAACTAATATCAAATTCATATTTATTAATTATATTTTCTATTTTAATAGATAAAATATGCCAATTAAGAAAAATATATATGAATAGAGAAAATTCAAATTTTACGAAAAATGGTAAAAGCGGTAATTTCGATTAAAGCAAAAAATTTAGATACCGGAATGAAAGCGGACTTGCGGTTGGAATCGTCTCGCGAAATCTAGCTACCACGTCGAATTAGAGATAGTGAGAATTTCACGTTTTTGAGGCCACTTAAGGTATGGTCTGTAAAAACTGACTGCGTGAAGACATGTGATGTGATAAAAGTCACTACTGCATGTACTCATGTGGCTACATGTTGCATGATTAGTGAGAGGATGAGATAGATGGCGAGGGTGTGCGAGTGTCAAAACTGAAAAAATGACGTGGGAATTATTGGAATTGTTAATTGAATAAGACAAAAACGTGAACAGTCTTCTTCTCCATTAAAACACAAAAAAAACGGGCAGAAGTTGGAAAGTGATGCAGTAGCTGGGATTTTGTGATTTCTAGAGAGAGAGTGAGCTCCTTCTCTCTAGATTTTCGGCCATTCGGACCGTCGATTCTCAACGGAGCAAGAAGCAAAATTGCTCTACGCAAAGGAGGACTACGCCTTGGCACCGATTTGGTGGAGTTCGATAACTCCAAGAGGTAGGATCTTTCCTACTTGGTTTATTCTTTAGCTAAGAGTCATGTTTATGGTTGTGATATTCGGCGCTTCGATTTACTGTGAACTCTGGCCTCAAAACCTTTGAACCGAGCGGAGAAAATCCTGGGGCCTTGCGCCGTGAACAAGAACTCCAAGGTTTCACTGCTCACGGAATAGTGACATGATTTTCTCGTGTGAAAATGTGTTTTGCAAGGATCCAAAATGAATTGCTTGTGTTTGCTAATTAGCCCATGTGAGCTAATTTTGTGTTATTGATGGAAAATTGAATAACATGATTGTCGTGAGTAAATTTATGTTAATATATGCATGTGAATTGTATTAGCATAAATTATTTTGGAATCGCATAATGCATTCTATATGCATTGGGCAACCTAAAATATTAGGTGTGGAGCGCATGACATGAAATGAAACAAAAACGAAATGTTTCGTGGAAAGGGAATTTAGCGGAAGATTTTCCGAAGAATCGCTGAGAGTTGTCCAACAAGCTTCATCTCTGCGACCCATGACTGCTTTCGAGAAATATCCAAGAATTCGCCGAGGGTTGTCCAATATTTTATCGAAACTGATAGCGTGTTTTCAAGAACAAATAGCTTTTGTTTTGAAAAACTCGATTATTTTACTCATATCCTGGCTTGTGCATATGTGAGGAGCTCTGCGGAGGACTCTGACATGGGTTCGGGGCATGGTGACATTCGAGTAGATTCATAAATTTCTTGAATGTGATTGTTTGCCATAACATGCGCTTAGGTGGGGAAGTAACGGGTAGAAAGAAAATTATTGCTGCAGGGCTTTGCTCACCTGTCAGGGATCACCGACCGGGTGGGGTGTACACGGGGCCGGCGCTCCTGGGAGCGCATTTAGAAGAAAGTCGGTTATTGGCTTTGGCATTTTTATTTTGTATAACATGTATTAGAGTGTACATTTTGATATATGTTGAATTAAATAATGTTAACTCTTGAACCATGTAAGATAGTTGGTTAGATATTTTGTGGAGTGTGTCACGGGGACCAAGTGGTCATTATTTTACTCGCATGTAGACCTATGTGGTCATTAAACTTGTTAGGACAAGTTTGTACCTTGAGTAGAGCTCCGTACAAAGGGCTGGAATTTTCATAGTGGTGTCGGGTTGCAGGCATCCACGGTATTCCACCTGAGTTGACGGGTTGTCAGCCGGACACCGGTTTAGGGCATCACGACTTAGTATCGGAGCTTAGATTATCTGAATACCTAGGGCTTGGAGGGACTTGGGCTTAGGCCATGTTCGTAAGTTGTGAGAACACCCGCAATCTGATTATTGAACCGATGTTAGATTTTAGGTATGTGATTACCTAGGCAATCATGGGACATAATTAGAACACTGCATGCATGGTGTTTTATGTGTGATTGGTGTATATAACATGAGTGATGTGCGATCATGTGTTGTGTATGAATTGTGATTGAAATTGTATGCTTGGTGAATAGAATAGGAAAGATGTTGAACAGAATTGAAAATGTAACCTTAGGTGTTTGAGAAATTTTGGACAAAATGGTCCAAAATTAAATGAAAAAAAAATGATGTGAAGAAATTTTTTTCTAAGGTTTTATAGTGCGTAAAACTGGAAAAAAATTTAATAAAATAAATTTTAATAAATTTATTTGGTTTACTGGAAAAAAATATATTTTTTTGGGTAGTTTTCTAGTAGCAGGAATGAAAAAAAAAATTGTGAGTGAAAAAAAAAGAAGTTGCAAGGAGCTGGAATTGGCTACTGCCCAATTTCCAGTTTAGGTCATGATACAATGAAATTGTATCGTGACATAGCAGGCATGGGTGCCTAGCCAAGGGCCACGATACGATAAGATTCGGCGATACGCTGAGAGCACGTGCCATGATACGACCATCGAAGGCCACGTCTGTGGCTGGCATACGGGGGCATGCGTGGCGTGTAACGCCCAAATTATACTATGCGACGGTTTGATAACATGTTTAGGGTATAATAAAAGTAATAGTATATTTGTCGAATAAAATAAAGATAAAAAAGCAAAAAAGTAGGAACTATGCTAAGTTAAATTACAAATAATAAAAAGAAGATTTGAGGCTATTGTAAAAATATCATAAATTGATTTGCAAATATTAGAAGATTTGGAGGACCAAAGTGAAATAAAAAGGGGATAAGATCAAATAAGGATAAGACCAAGAAATATCTCATTTGGTCTTGGAAAGGAGAGCAAACACGGATAAGAGAAGAAAGAAACGAGGAAGAAGAAAGAAGAAGAAGAAGATCACGGGTATGGAGTGCATGTCTTAGGTTGTATGGAACTATGGTATTGGTATGGAATTTGGTATAGTTTGTATGGAAAACTGGGAATTATGGAAGTCTAGTTTTGGTCATAGAAGTTTAGATTCGCTGGTTTAGAACCCTCTTATCTTGTGTATGGTTTGGGTTTAGGAACTCCTAAATTCATTTCGTGTAGGGTTGAGTTGAGAAGAGCTCTAAGGCTCCTAGATATGTGTTTTGGGAAAGGTCTAGTTGCATGTTGAACCCAAAAAATTCCCTATTTTTGATCATATGCAGTAGCCAGACCTTAGAACGGGTTTTTAGGTCAGAAATAAAGAGAATTTGGTGACCAGTCCTTAGTAAATTGTATCACATCAATAAGACTTGATGTTAGGATTTTAAATTTTTCGATTTGGACCTCTGTAGACCCGAGTTATGGTCCCTTTGCAGAAGTCGGCTCGGCCGTCTGGTCGAATTGATTCGAGCGGTTCGGGTCAACTAGCGGACCTTAGAGTTGGTTTTGGGTAAAATATAGGGAATTTAGGTAGGTACATCGATGAACTTGATTTTAGGCTTTGAATTTCGATTTGGACTCCACATGGGCAGAGGTTATGATCTTTTCACTCTGGAAGCAGTCAAATGGGCGAGGTCGGCCCGGTGAGGTCATGCGCGGAGAATTCGGCGGACCCCATCCTGTAGGAGTCAAACGGACCTCATCACGTAGAGGTCAACGGACCTCATCACGTAGAGGGTAGAGGTCGACGGACCTCATCTGTGAGTCGAGACCATAAATCCTGCAGAAGATTAAATAAATCATCTGTAGAGAGGTCGATGGGGTCGACTGTAGACCTGTCACGTAGCTCGGCTGGATTCGAGTAAGCTCGTCTAGGTTGACTACATTATGACCTCGACCGGAGTCATAGCTTCTTCAGTCAGACTCAGTTTAGGGTGTTCCTTTGGACTATATGGAAAGCCCGTTGAGTGAGAATCTATTCATATGCACGGGAGGATAGCGAGGTCGAACCCGAGGTTTCAAAGCGAGTTTCTGAGGTCGGTCGGCTTCATTACAGGTGTCCTACATTATGACCTCCAACCGGAAGGTTATAATTCCCTTCGTCCAGAACTTCGATTCGGGTGTTCTTAGACTTCTACATAAAATCCGTTGAGTGAGAATCCATCCATAGATAACTGATAAATTGAAACTCATATTAGTTCGGAAATCGCCTTGAAAAGCAGTAGGCCTGCGAGGTAACCATAGTTATTCATATTATGAATTCATAAATATTCATGCATACATGAAGTAAGCATAGTTATTTATGCATATAATGAGATATGAAAAATGAAAAGATATGAATAAATGATTGTATATATATATCTCATATGATTACCGAATGACAATAATTATTCGGGAATATGAGGTATATACTAAACATAAAATATATATTGATTATCTTGCTTAGAACTTTGGTAGAGAGGGATAGATGGGCATGCCTAATAGGGAAAACGATCCTGCGACATACAAGTTCGATATCGAGGTAGTTTGGATCGATGAGGATGATCAGATTTGGATCACATTAGCCAAGAAAGGTCACCCTGACCTCCTTCGGGCCCATATAGATGGTCATTGTCTCGTCTGTGTCTTGGCCTCGGGCCCATATGAATAACTGTTTCACACGGTGAGTACAGCGCCTTCGAATCTTATAGTTTCTGTATCCACTTCTAAGGTTTATGCGGACATAAAACATAAAAAGAAATGGCAATTATATCTGGAAATGAAATGTAGAGAATATATGGCAATGATATGAGAGCTATGCTTAGCTAGCCTGCGATGATAGTATCTGATTCTGAAACGAGTAAAGTCTGAGATGACATGAAAAGTATAAGATGTTAAGTAAGCTGGTTATAGAAAGTATATATGGGAATAAGAAATTCCGATTTACGGAATAAAGCTGAAATCGTAATTTTAATTACAAAGGTATAATTACGGTTAAAAATTAAAATAATTAATTCTCTAGATCTCAGATGATGACGGATTCTTGTAGTTGGAATGTCTCGTAATCTATTAGCACGTAAAATTCCTTGATTCTTTGAGGCCGGTCGGGTCGGCACGTTTTTCGAGCATCGCGTTTCGGGTGTCGTAAATTGGTTTACCGATGCGACGAAGGCCTGAGCAGCATGTACTCATGTACCATAAGTAGTATGAGTAGAGAAATGATAAAATGGACAGTAGAGATGGTCTTAGGAATGCCAAGCGGAGAAAGAAGGGAATTAATTGATTTTAAGTCACTAAAAGCCAAATTAGCCAATAGTGCTTCTTCTCTTCACGTCAGCAAAGCAAAAAACGTGGAGAAACCGAGATTGAGATCGCGGTGACCTTCGTGTGAGGTTACAGAGAGGAGGGAACCTGCAGAAATCTGAATCAGGCCAGGTCGGCGGGCTTCGGGACGAGGAAAAATGTTCTCACAGCCGGGGCGGGCTACGCGTGGACTCGGGATCGGGAGTTCTTCCAGGCACTCCTTGAGGTAGGATTTTCTCCCTACTTGTGTTTATTCCGTTTAAGGGTTTCGCAGTATTTCGGTTGGTTTAAGGCCGTGAGACCGTTTGATCGATCCCAAGCTTGGGGCCAGGGTGTCATGGGGTGTTTTGGAATATTAGGACGTAGTGAACCTCCATCGTTGCGGGGCTGTTGGAGTGGAGTTGGTTTAACTTGTGTATTAAATGGTTGTTTGGTATGCATTGGGCGGGGAATGGCCGTGGATTTGGGTTCCTTAAGTGAGCCAGTTGGTTATGATTTTCGGGAATAGAAATAGAGGTTTCACTATTCGAGAAAATAGTGTTATAAATATATTTTGTGAAAATATGTGTTTGGTTAAGTAATTCGAATCGAATTGCTTGTGTTTGATCATTAGCGAAGTGAAATTTAATTTTGGTGTTTGAAATGATAATTTCATAACATGTTGTATGATTTAATTTTTATGTAAAGTATATTCATGTTATATTCGCATGTGGTTTGCATCACATTAGAACCGGTATACATGCATTCCATATGCGCAATCACACCGCCTTAGATTATGTGGAGTGAGTACAGACAAGTTTTTAAAAGCGTTCGAGGTTGTCTAATAATATAAAATGATCTGGGAGGGTAGTTGTAATTATATAATATATCAACCGTCTGAGCGGCCTACGATATATATCTCATCTGAGGGTAGCTGTCCATTAAATTATATAATATATCAACCACGGAGCGCCCAATGATATATATTCATTTAGCAGTAGTCCATAACTACATAATATATCAACCGGGCCGGAGCTGCCCAGCTTGATATATATATCTACTCCGAGAGTTGCTCACTAATAAACCAATATTCCTTACAATGAGGCTTAGGCGAGCAGGAGAGAGCTTCCAAGTGAGGACTCCTGGATCCGAGTTGGTCATGTAGACATTCAAGTAGGATCATGCATTTGCTTCTTGAATGTGTTTAAATCTGGAACATTGCACTCCGCACTTTAGGTGGTGAGGAGCCCATCAGGCGATTCTCCCATCGAGCTTTAGCTCACCCTCATTGTAGACCCTTTGGCGGTACGTGAGCGTGCGAGGAGACTGCTGGCTCCGAGGTTGTATTAGAAGAAAGCCGGGTTGTGGCTTTGATGTATACACGTATTAGAATTGTCTTAATTTTAATGTATGTATCAGAGCAAGAGTAAAAACATATTAACTCGTGAATCATTGGGTATATAGTTGATTCATAGCCTATATGTTGAGTACGTTATGGGCCCAAGTGGCATATTGATACATATTGCATATATTGACCGTTTGGGACAGATATGCGTGCACTGCTTTTGGGTAGAGCTCCCGTACAAAGGAGACTCTCGCTCCATTTTCTAAAAGTGGCGCCAACCCGAGACCTCCAATTTGTATTCCGCGGCCGATCTGCAGTCAACGACTTCCCGGTGTTTTGGGGCGTCACAAATTCTTGGTATCGAGCTTAGGCATACACTACCTAGGCTCGGGTTTGGGTAACCATCACCACTAGGTGGTTTGATGTGGAGTATAGGTATATAGAACCTATAGATAGAAAATTTGGGCTTGTGCCATGGTTTAGGAAGAGCATCACCACTAGGTGTGATGTCCACAAGCTGAGTTTAGGTATGGATTACCTAGTAAAATCACGGTTAACACTAGACACTACGCACGTGTGTTGAAGCGTTTTGTGTGGATCGATATTTGTGAAGTGTGCTTGCATGCTCGGTTGTGCATAACATGAATTGTTAGGTGTTATGTGATTGAAATTTTGCGAGTTATATGCTCAAGCTGATAGCATTAGTAGAGGATGTGTGGAATATTTTGGGTGTTTACGTAAAGGTGTAAACTTGAACCAAGGAAGAACAAAATAAGTTCATAAATTTATTTGGTGTAGAGGGTGAAGAAATTTAATTTTTAAGGTTTTACTGCGGTAAAACTGGTTAGGCTTAAATAAAATAAATTTTACAAAATTTATTTTATTGTTGGAAAATGAGAAGAAATGTTAAAGTAAAGAAAATAAATTTTTGTTAAGTTTATTTGGTTATATGGAGAAGAAAATGATTTTCTAAGATTTTACAAGTGGTAAAATTGAAGAAAATGAAAGAAAATAAATTTTTATAAATTTATTTGAGTTGAGAAAAATTTTTCTCAAAGAAATATCGGAAAAGAAAATAAATTTTTATAAATTTATTTGTTATGAGGTGAGAAAATAATTATGTTTGATAGGTGTGAAATTAATAGGTAAATGGTTAAATAAATTTTATAAATTTATTTGAGTATTAAAGAGTATGGAAAAACAGAGAAAAGATTTTAGTGATTTTAGTATTTTTCAATTTTCAAACTAAATGAAAAATTTAATTTTATAACAGAGTTATTTGCATAAATTTTAATAACCCTGAATTTGCCATCATTCCAAATTTGGTAACAAGAAAATATTGTATCGCAACCCAGCTTGAAGTGTATTGTGAGATCAGATGCAAGAAGGTCGAAAATAGAGGAATTTGTATTGCAATACAAAAATTGTATCATAACTAGTGGGCTAGGCGGGCTGACTCAGATAGAATACGCTGCCTACCAAGCCACAATACAAGCCATCGTAGCGCGGCACGACTGGCTAGGCAAACAGCGCTGCTAGGCGCAAGGCCGCGCGTAGGCGTGGTGGTTGGGCGCGCTGGCGCTGGCGGAAGTGGGCGCGGCAAGTAGCGCGTTAAAAGCGGGCGCTGGCGCGGCGTCAGTAAATACGGGCGCAGAGCGCATGAAAGGCGCGGCGGCGGAAGCGCCGGCGAATGGCAGCGGGCAGCAGCGCGGGATATTTACGTGACGCCGCGGGCAAAGGCAGCGCGGCAGCGCGGCGCGGGCGGAAGCCACTGGGCGGCCGCGCGCACTGGTGCTACCGCCAGTTGGGGCTTTGTGCACCTCGACTCGCTTTAGTCTTGCTGACCAAGATTATTCCTCGAGTCACTAAATGAACATCGTTCAATATGTAAATTTTTCGTGAACATTTTTTTTTAACATTTAAAATAAAATAAAATAAATAATTTGATAAATTCAAAAATAAAATTTTCAAAAATAAAATTTTTGTTGAAAAACAATATTTAAATGCAAATTATCATAAGAGGTAAATTGAGTTAAAGATTAGTATCTCAGGCCGTGTTATGCCTTGTAGACATCAGATTGGATTTAACTACCATTTGAAGGCGTGATTTACAAGCAGAAGTTGCATAAGAAATTATATGCATGGTGAAATGCGATAGAAAAGTAATACTAAGGTTACGGTTGGTGACCTTATGAGAATTGGATCATGAAATGAACAAGAGTTTCAGAACCTATTGAAATAAACGAATTGAGTGGTTGGAAATTAGCGCCACTTAGAAAATGAACGGGTCAGTTCATGGTTGTCAAGTCTATTAGTAATCAGCATCTGCATTACTAGTTAGACTGAAATGAAAATTAAATGACTCTTGTTGCCATTGAACTGTATAAGTGGCTAGTAGGGTACGAGGACGTAGAGGGCGTCCACGGGGCACTGGTCAGGCACCACCGACAATTGACCAGCCGCCGGCATTTGATCAGCGGGCCTTTGTAGAGGCCGTAGGTGTTGCAGAGGTTGCTATCGCACAGGCCAGCATAGCAGGTAGTCAGGGAGATCCTAGTAAACCCCAGAGGTTTAGGACGCATCATCCTCCGACATTCACAGGGGGAAGAGATCCGATGGTGATAGACCATTAGTTTATGCATATCGAGAAAGTGTTAGAGGCCATGGAAATTACCTCCCCGACACCCACCAGATTAGACTGTAATGCGTTTCCAGCTTGCCAGAGAATGAGGCCTGAGATATATGGTGGAAACGGCAAAGACCTCTGTAGACCTTGTGAGGAGTTGTCAGACGTGAGTTCCTCCCTCAGTAGGATTGCACAGAATAGTGGATGATATGTCGAGGTCGCGAAGTTAGAGATCTCGGGACTCTACTCACAATGGACTCAGATCATGGACATGTCGAAGCTCGGTATCATCCCGAGGATGGATCGATCAGAAGCATGTGGTCATTATCGATCATGAGCGCCAGAGAGTTACCCGCCATACGCCAGATGGTACTTCGATGGTATTTCAGGACAAGATGACATTTGCCCTGCATAAGATACGAGTCCAAGTGTCGTGATGTTAGTGGGTTGGCTCACGCCTTACTCCCAGAGGACGAGCAGCAGATCAGACTGATCTACCCCTCGGTAGTGCTTAATATGTGGATGTTTTTCAGATTTAGCTTTCACTGACTACCTCCACATAGGGATGTACACTTCGCATTGAGTTACACTCGGTATCTCACCCATCTCATGACTCCGCATAGGATGGCACCATGAGCGCGTGGAACCTCGCCGAGTCCACGCTACAAGAGTCATGGGGGACAAGGTTACGATCAAGAATCTACTCCATTACGAGGATGGATGATTTATTTGATCGGGTTGAGAGGAGTGCCAGTCTACCTAAGATAGACCTTCGTGACCGGTTACCATCACCCGAGGGTTAGGATGATATCCCTAAGACAAACGTAGGACGCCGTTATACACTTTGAGTTTATGCAGATGCCCTGATTGACACGCGCTAGCGCATTCATGGGACCACGACAGGCGTTCCAACCTCATCTAGATCGGGCCTTGTCGTAGTTCGGATGACATTTTTGATCTACTCCCAAATGTAGTGGGAGCATGAGTATCACTTGAGATTATTGATACCGCTAAGAGACCATCAATAGACACAAGTTCAAGAAGTACAGTTTTAGCTAGCATCGAGGAGATTTTTGGGACACGCGGTATAAAGGACACAGAGCGCACCACTCCAGAGAAGGTCGGGAGGCAATGATGAATTGGAGAGACCGAATGTCAACTCGATATACGTAGTCTCGGATGTGCCAGATATTACAGAAAATTCGAGAATGGGGCTGAAGTTGGCCATTCGGGACGATCAGAGACTCCTCGCCACGGACATGGACTCATGGTTAGGGGACAAATTTCCCCGACCACAGAGAGAGAGATCGAGGATACTTGAACACTAGGATACTTGGTGTTTAGCAAGAGGGAGGATTAGCTTTCTTCTGCCAAGAAAGAAGACTTCTGCTTCACACTAGTTTCAGGACTATGGCCAGGATTGAGCATGAATGACGGGATTTCCCTAGAGACAGTGGATCCACATGACTGATACCACAAATTCTTGGGCTAGCCATAGGACATGAGAGAGAGCATGGGCTCATTCTCCACACCCTAGTACGCTCGAGGAATCCGCTTCGCTTCTGGTGCATACAAGCACTCCCAAAGAAGACGACACACAAGGCCAAAGTGTGGTCAAAGTCAGGATAGATCGTTGTTACGCAAATGGAAGCGTGGTGGACCTGGTGGTGGTAGACCTATCAAGTTGTTGATCGTCAGCTTGACATGGATGAGTCGACACCTTACTCCGTCAAGTCGCATCGAGACTCAGCCGGCTGTCACAATCCGACACGCATTGATTCTGGGGCTGAGGATGTTGGCGCCTTTATGTGCTCTATGCAGGATGTGTTCTTTCCCTAGGATGGGAGGAGAGTCGACCCGATAGGTCGATTATGAGTGAAAATCTCTCGATTCTCGCTCATGGTGGAACCGATCAAGCTGTCACACCATGACATTATCAAGGCTGCGGTGCACTGCAACATCACCTCGAGCCGGGTGTGGGTGCACGGCATGGTCATTCACCACTCTTGGTGAGTGTGGGTTGAGTTTGTGTTTAGGACCACGTCCAATGAAGACTCATGGTTTGAAGCAGGAAATGGAGAGTAATTAAAGTGTGTTAGCAAAGCTGGGCAAGGTCGCATCCCCAAGGTGAGAAGCCCGGAGTTGCAGTAAGAGACCTGTAATATCCCTACCCCTCTCATGGAATGTAACAGTTCGAATTGTAAGCTGGAAGAATTATGTAATCGAGATGAAAACACACTATCGTATGACGTAGATCCTGTGAGTTGAGTGATGGGAGCTCCGAGTGACTGAGGTTTGATAACCATTGAAATTGCATCGGGTGTGGTCGAGCACTGCCCTTAGTGAAATTCGTGATACAACAACAAACTACCGCGAAAGCATACGACCTACACTATGTGGAGGTATTTTATGGAAGGCCATGTAGATCACCGTTATGTCAACCTCGAGGAGGGAGGAGCTCCACCACCTGGCCCCGATCCATCAGAGACACCTTAGTAGCAGAGAGCTGACACGACAAACAGGCTCTCACGCTCGCAGCCACTGGGAAGAGCCATGTAGATGTGCGACGTCGACCCCTTTAGAGCCCGAGGCTGGTGATCGTTGGTGATCACGTTTCCTTAGAAGGTGAATCCTAAGAAAGTGGTGATTCGGCGAAGCGTGGAAGCTCAGCAAAGTGTATTGACGCTTCGAGGGACTCGAGAGGATAGGCAATGTTGCGTACCGGTTGGCATTACTGCCTAGCATGATCGGTGTCCATGAGGTATTTCACGTCTCCATGCTCCGGAAATATACTCCAGATCCAGCTCATGTGGTGGATTGGGGACAGATTGAGGTTGACACGGATGGGACCTTCGAGGAGGGACCGGTGTGCATTATTGATAGTGATCGGGTTTCTGTATGAAGCCGTGAGGCTAGTGTTGTTGGTACTATGGAGGTACTATGGGTGGAGGGTGCACGTGGGAGCAGCGAGGGACCGTCTGGGCCATATCCTCCAAGTGTTTAGGGATGAGAGGAATTACGTGGTTTAGTCGTTTAAAATTTAAATGATTAGTTTACATGCATGATAGAGTGCGCGTTGCATATGCATGTGCGCGATTATAATCGTCTGAATTCGGGATGAAGTGCTAGGAGGAGAATGTAAGGGCCAGAAATTCAATTACGGAATAAGAGTAATCGTAATTTGATTCTGAAATTATAATTACGGTTAAAAATCAAGTAATTAATTCTCTAGATCTCCAGGATAGTGAAGCAGTTTCACTTAGTTGGAATCGTCTCGCGAAATCTAGCTAGCACGTAAATTTCGCAATTTCTTCCGAGGCCCGGTCGGTCGGCCGCGTTTTTCGAGCATCGCGTTTAGGTCTTGTGTCGATTTTCGATGCAACGAAAGGCACAAATAGCATGTACTCATGTACCATAAATTAGTATGGTAAATGAGGAAGTAAAATGGACGGCTAGAGATAGTGCGAATGTCAGCGGAGAAGAAGAGGAATTGAGTGATTTTAAGTCACTTCAAAAGCCAAATTAGCCAATAGTGCTTCTTCTCTTTAAATCAGCAAAGCAAAAAAGCGTGGAGGCTTGAGGTGAGATCTGGTGACCGCCCGTGTGAAAGTTCCTAGAGAGAGAGGGCTTTCTCTAGAAATACCTGAATCCGGCCGTCGGCATGCTTCGGAATGAAGGAAAAATGTTCTACGCGGGGCGAGGGAGTACACGTGGACTCCGGGATCGGGAGTTTCTTCAAACTCCTTGAGGTAGGATTTTCTCCCTACTTGTGTTTTATTCCCATTTTAAGGGTTTTTCCATGTTTCGGTTGGTTTAAGGCTGTGAGAGGCCGTTTGATCGGTCCCAAAACTTGGGACCGAAATTGTGGAATTGTTTTGGAATATTAGGACAGCCGTGAACCTCCATAAACTGTAGGGGCTGTTTGGGAGTGGGTTGGTTTAACTTATTGTGTCATTGGTTGTTTGGTATGCATTGGGCCGGGAATGGCCGTGGATTTCGGGTTCACTAAGTGAGCCGTTGGGTTGTGATTTTTCGGGAATAGAAGCGGGGTTTTATTATTCCCAAAAATAGTGTTATAAATATATTTTTGTGAAAATGTATATTGTTTGGTTAAGTAATTCGAATCGGTGCTTGTGTTTGATCATTAGCCCAAGTGGGCTAATTTTGGTGTTTGAAATGATAATTTCACTTAACATGTTGTATAATTTAATTTTTATGTAAATATATTCATGTTATATATTTGCATGTGGTTAAGACTGTATTAGAATTGGTATACATGCATTCCATATGTACTGGGACACCCTAGGATTATAGGAGTGAGTGCATGAGACAAGTCTAGAGAAAAAGGTTCGGAGGGTTGTCTAATAATATAAAATGATCGGAGGGTAGTCCAAACTATATAATATATCACCGTCGGAGCGGCCCAGTTGATATATATTCATCAATTAGTCCACAAATTATATAATATATCCAGCGTCGGAGGCGGCCCGGTTGATATATATTCATCGGAGGGTAGTCCTGAGCTACATAATATCAATAGTCGGATGGCCCAGTTGATATATATTCATCGGAGGGTTGCCCACTAATAAAACTAATATTCTCATGCGAGGCTTGGCGAGTGTGAAGTCGTGAGGACTCGGGATCACAGGTTAGTCGTGTAGACATTGAGTAGGATCGTGCGTTTCTTGGATGTGTGTTTAAGTGGAACATTGCCTTTGCGCTTAGGTGGTGAGTAGCCCACTTGGGCGATTCTCCTCTTGGCTTTAGCTCTGATCGATGGGATCCCAGCACTGCAGTGCGGGGAGCGTGCGAGGGACGGTTCGTCCTTGAGGTTGTATTAGAAGAAAGTAGGGTTGTGGCTTTGATGTATACATGTATTCGAATTGTCTAATTTTTAATGTATGTATTGTATAAAGTAAACATATTAACTCTTGCTAACTTCATTGGGTATATAGTTGGATTCATAGTCGGCATGTATGTTGATCTTGTTATGGGCCCAAGTGGCCATATTGGATATATATTGCATATATTGGTACATTTTGGGGCAATTATATGTAAGTCTTGTTTTAGGTAGAGCTCCCAGTACAAAGGGGCTACGGGTCCTCTAAAAGTGGCGTCGGGTAACCCTACCTCCACTTGTATTCCGAGGGTGACGGGTAGTCAACGGACCCCCGGGTTTTGGGGCGATCACAATATATATGAAATGATAGAATCACCTTAAATGTTATATGTGTTATATACATTTGTATAGAAGTGTGGTGACCGCCAAATTAAATTATGTGTGATAATTCCCACTGGCGTAAAGCTTAGAGCGGATGTTCAATCGGTGTAGGTACGAAGAGAGCCGGAGGACCGGGCAATCCACATCGGCGGTCAAAGGCCACACATCAATAGGTGCCTTTGGAAGACCTTTGGAGTCACATTTTTGTATATGAAATTTTGTAAACCAATGTAAATATTGTAAATGTTGAACACTTATATATGAAGGCATATATATATTTTGTAATCATTGCTACAAAAAATAATACAAGTTAATTGTTTAACGTTATATGAATGAACTAGCTTAAGGATTTATACGTGAAGGAAAAAAAAAAAAAATGACCCCTCAGCTGACACCATATGCAGGAGTTGGGGGCGTCCGCAGCCTTGCGCATGGTAAGACCAAGGGGCGTGTCACGATCTGATTGTTGTAGCCGTGGCTAAGAAGCGTCGTTGGTAATCGGCGATACGATTACAGCGGGGAATGCGTCTGGCGCTTCGCGCCGCAAGCGACGTAAGCGCGGGGAGCCTTCTGTGGCGCGACAACGCGTAACACGGTGGCGTGCATGGCCTTAGTCTTTGGGTGTGTCGCGGTATAAGGCTGCGACATGGCCCGTCGCTGCGACCGCGGTGATCACGGCTCTGACATGGCCCGACACGGCTAACGCAACCGATTGGCGCGGCCGGTGTGCTCATGTTAGGCGGGGTGTGCACTGGTGCACGACTCAATTTTGGATTTCGATGCATTGTTTGAGTCCTTTGTTTGAGACCTTGTTCATAGTCACTTTGTTCACAAGGTTTTTCAAAAATAAAAAAATAAAAAAATCCAAATCAAATCCAAATCCGTCAAATCTTTTAAAATGAAATTTTCTAAATAAAATTTTGTTGTTGATTTTGATTTGATATATAATTTATTGTCTTGCATTTCCTATGAATCTGAGACATTATAATATGAAATATTTTCTATATATGAATAGTGTCTCGAAATTTGTGATTACGCCTTAAGTGCTACATTAGAAATTTAACTGTCATTTCCATGAGTAGATGGCTAGTCGAGGCGGGCGTAAGTGCGTCCACGGGATCTTGGTAAGGCACCACCGATGTTGACCCGGCCAGGCCTTTGTTGAGGATGTAGGGATTGCGGGCGCTCTTGTGCACGGGCGGTCTGTGGTAGCCCGGGGAGGTCAGGTAACCTCCGGAGGTTTAGGGCACATCATCTCGACATTCACGGGGAAGAGATCCGATGGTGGCGAGATCATTGGTTCATGCGGTCGAGAGAAGGTGTTAGGGCTATGGAGATTACCTTTAACACGAGCTAAGTTAGACTAGGCTGCGTTTAGCTAGGGTGAGGCCGAGTAGCATGGTGGAGCCCAGTGAGACCTCTCTGAGACCTAGAAACTGATGACATGGGGCGAGTTCGAATTTGTTCATGGGTAAGTATTTTACGGATATTGCTCGTCACGCGAAGGCTCTGGAGTTCCTAGAGCTAAAGCGGGGCGATGGTAATGATGGAGTATGTGCATTTAGATTCACGGAGCTAGCCCGTTTTGTTGATGACTACGTGGCCACGGACATGGCCAAGGTCAGGAGATTCGAGAATGGGCTGAGATTGTCCATTCGAGGCAGGATTGTAGGACTTCGCCTACTGGACATGGACTATATGGTTGGGACTACCCTAACCATAGAGAGAGAGATCGAGGATGCTCGGAGCACTCGGGATGCGGGTGTTAGTAGCAAGAGGAAGGAGAATTGATCTTAACTGGATTCGGGAAGCGAGAGGGCTTAGTTCACGGAGTTCGAAGCGCAGAAGCCACTCCGGGCGAGGGCCGGTTAAGTTACGCGATCGAGCTGGCGGATGGTGTCTTTACCATTGCCAACTGGCGGACATAGCAGAGGATTACCCCAGGCGGGGGGATCGGGGTTTAGGCCAATGCCAGTCGGTCGATAGAACCGAAGTCCTGATATATTCCTCCGCAGCCCGGTATAGGCGAAAGGCGGTTCCGATCTTGGGAGGCTGCCGCGAGCACCTCCGAGTTACGGGCAGGCGGAGGCCCGGTTATGAGCGAGCGAGGAGGGCAGGCCTGAGCGGGGATGTCGGGGTTCGGCGTGTCGCCATCACGCCACTAGGCGGTCGATGCGTCGGCCCGAGTTATATAAGTGCGTTTTCTTTATCTCGCTTATGGGCAAGAGTGTTATTTTATTCTGGTGCTGCATTCATTTATCGCTGCATCGGTTGTGATAGAGTTGGGCTTAGAGGTTGAGGCCTTGAGGCCAGCAGCATGTAGGTTCTCCTAGGGATTAGGGGCGGATAGGGATGATATGTCGTGGTTGCGAGTTAGAGATCTCGGGGACTCTACTCACAGTGGACTTGAGGATCATGGACATGTCAGAGTTCGACGTTATCCTTGAGATGGATTGGCTGACAGCTTATAGAGTCGTCATCGATTGTGAGAATAGGAGGGTTAACGCCTACCGCAGCGGGGTGTTATAAGTGTTGTATTTCGGAGACAGAATGATATTTTGCCCACTGAACGGTTCACGAGGTCAAGTGTCGAGATGGTTGGCGGGTTAGCTAAGCCTTACTGAGGACGAGGTGAGACCCGGGCCGTCACCTCGAGTAGTTTGTGAGTATGAGGATGTTTTTTTGGATGAGCCACCGGGATGGCCTCCGCAGAGGGTTGTAGACTTCGGTATCGAGTTACACCTTGGTACTTCGCCTATCTCTATGACTCCGCATAGGATGGCACCAGTTGAGTGCGGGAACTCGAAGTCCGAAATTCACGGGGTGCAGACGAGGGTTCGTAGGCGAGAACGCTACCATAGATTCTTTCGGTTCTATTTGCGAAGAAGGACAAGACCCGCCGGTATGCGTGATTACAGGCGGTTGAGGCGGGGGGCTGCGGTCGAGTCGTTACCCGTTGCCAAGATTAGTGATTTGTTTGATCGGTGAGAGGAGTGCGATCTACTCCCGAAGATAGACCGCCTTTGGTTACCATCGGTGAGGTTAGGAGACAAATATCCTAAGG
The DNA here is from genome assembly GCA_016808115.1 of Tetrastigma voinierianum. Lineage (NCBI taxonomy): Eukaryota > Viridiplantae > Streptophyta > Magnoliopsida > Vitales > Vitaceae > Tetrastigma > Tetrastigma voinierianum. Next base: position 77,624 of record JAEQBH010003090.1, read on the forward strand.
CGGTTAGGACACGTTATGGGCACTTTGAGTTTATGTTGATGCCGCCCGGATTGACAATCGCTAGCGCATTCATGGACCTCCGCGCATAGGGTGTTCTGGCCTTATCGAATCGTTTGTGTAGTCTTCGTGGATGACATTTTGATCCTACTCCACGATCCCAGTGGGAGTATGGTATCATTTGAGGATTATTATTACGAGTTGTTGAGAGACCATCGGTTATGCGCTTGAGTTCGATAAGTCGCGAGCTTTGGATTAATGAGGTGAGATTTTGGGACACGTGGTGTCGGCGCTCAGGCGTGTCGATTATTGAGAAGGTTGAGGTCATGATGAGTTGGGAGAGGCCAAAGTCAATCTTCATTGAGGATTTCTCCGTTATTTGCTTATGTGAGATTGACCCGAAGGAGTGTTTGATTCTGCGATGGCCGTCTCGAGAGCATTCGGGAGTGAAGGCAGGGCCCTTGGCTCATATCTTGATAGTCTCGAACTAGGGACGGGACACCGCGGTGTAGTGCGATACCAGTGGGTGGGATGTGTTTTGATGGGTAGGGAGAGATGTAACTTGGTTCAGATTAGTTGAAGAATCATCAACGAGAATTACCCCTGCTGCGACATGGAGTTGGTGCTGTCTTCGCCTTAAAGATGGCGCCCTACTTATATGGCGGGTTCGAGGAGTAGTAGGCTCATACCATAAAAGTGCGAAATATATTTTTCACGCGACGGGACCTCGATGTGAGGCAACGGATGGATGGAGTTCTGAGGACCTGCGACCACTTTGCATTACCATCTGGTAAGAGCCTTAAATTTGGTAGCTGATACTGAGTGAAGTCACGGGGCATTGGCTAGTATAGCTTCGGGAATGGCGGGATCTTTCGGGGCGTAGAGACCCGATTTGGGCTGATCTGTAAAAATTAAGCTCAGGTATGTTGAGAGTTTAGTGGCTGCTCGTCTGTTGAGCAGAGTGATCAGTCTGGGAACAGGATCACGAAGATAGTGTCCATCGAGATCCGTCTGATCAGTCTGGTGATGAGTTGAGACCATCCATGGATGATAGTCTTCGGTATAAAGGGCCAGATAGTGGTTCCCAGTTGACGATTTGAGATTTGAGGAGTTTGCTGCTCGATTGTTAGTCTTCGGTATAGAGGGCGAATAGTGGTTCCCCGGTTATTGAGCTGAGAAGGAGATTCTCGGGAGTTTCTTGCTCTGATTCTTTGTGCATCGAACGGCGAAGATGCCAGTCACCGTCGCCCGGTGCCTACTTTGGAGCGGGGATGAGAGACACGTGGGGACTTTGTTCTCGATGTCTCACGTGTCAACAAAGTTAAGGCGAGCATCGGAAGCCAACGGGGCTCTTGTATTGGGGTGGCTGGGTGAGTGAATGCGTCCACGATGGATTTTGTTGATGGCCTGCAGTTTATGAGACACCATGATGCGAGTATGGGTGATAGTGGGCCAAGGCTCACGAAGTCGGCACATTTCTAGCCGTCTGGTTCACATTGGAAATTCTGGGTGTATATTCGAGGAGATCGTCAGGCTACATGGAGTACCAATATCCATAGTGTCGGATGGGGCCGAGTTCTGAGTAGCACTTTGGGAAGAGTTCAATTTATGGAGCACCACGGTGACCATGAGTGCAGCTTTCCGCCATAGACATATAGTCGATTCGAGAGAGGACTATCTGGTGTTGAAATATCTTTGACATGTCTGCGGATCATAGGGTATTTGGGAAGGCACTTGCCCTTAGTGAGATCGCCTATAAGCAGTTTACTTAAGTAGAGTATACATATGGCACCATATGAGTGTGTATGGGGAGCATGGGTGCGGTGTGTTTGGGGTAGAGGTGGGAGGAACTCCATCAGTCCCCAATCTGATTAGAGGCACCTTCGAGAAGGTGGGCGTCTGACAGTGCTTCTCACGGCTCGAGTATTGGGAAAACTATGCGATGTACGACGTGGTATGAAGTTTAAGGTTGGAGATCATGTCTTCTTGAAGGTGATGCCTAAGAGAGGAGTGATTAGTTGACAGCGAGGAAGCTATCGTAGGGTTTGTGGACCCCTTCGAGATACTCGAGAGGGTAGGCACTGTAGCGTACTGGTTGGCTTTACCGCCTAGCATGTCAAGTGTCGTAGAATTGTTCACGTCTCCGTGATCGGAGGTACACTCGGATCCAGCTCGTAGTGGATTGGGAGATTGGGGTTGACAGTGATGGGACAGCCCGAGGAGGGACCGTGCGTATAGATAGTCGGGATGGGATTTTGTGTGACCTGAGGGCCGTGAGGCTAGGTGAGGTGCTATGGCGGCAGGTGGGTGGGAGGAGTCGCGTGGGAGGCGAGAGGACCGTGCGGGTCATCTATCTGCTTCTTGTTTAGGGATGAAGGTCGTGGTTAGTCGTTTAATACTTAAATGACTAAAAACACATCATGGTATAGTGCACGTTGCATATGTGATTCGTAGTGATTGTCTGAGGTTTCAAGGCGAAATTCCTTTTTAGGAGGGAGAATGTAAGACCAGAAAATTCGATTTTTTGAAAATGGCCCAGCATTAATTTTAATTGAAAACCCAAAATTTTTCTAGATCTCGGATGATGAAACGGACTTCAACGTTGGAATCGTCTCGCGAAATCTAGCTACCACGTCAAATTTTATCGAATTCCGAGACATTCAGAATTTCACGTTTTTCGAGGCACCGGGTGTCGAGTGTTGTAAAACGACTCGTGAAAGACATGTGATGTCACAAAAGTCACCTACTACATGTACTAATGTGACACATGTTGCATGATTAGTGAGAGGATGAGATGGATGGTCGAGATTGTGCCAAGTGTCAAAAATCAAGAAAAATGACACATTGGGAATTATTGGAATTGTTAATTGAAAAAGACAAAAACGTGAACAGTCTTCTTCTCCATTAAAACACCAAAAAAATGGGCAGAAGCTGGAAAGTGATGCAGTAGTTGGGATTTTGTGATTTCTAGAGAGAGAGTGAGCTCCTTCTCTTTAGATTTTGACCGTCGGTAGTCGGTTCCGACAGGTAAAGCCAAAAGTGCTCTGCTTGGCTGAGGAGCTGGCGTGGGCACCAATTTGGTGGAGTTCAGAACAACTCCGAGAGGTAGGGATCTTTTTCACATGGGTTCTTTGGCTGAACTATGTTTATGGTTGGATGTTAGAGCTTGGATTTTGCGTGACTCAGTCTGGACGGTAGGTGGAAATCTGAATTTTTGGTGGTCGTGAGCGATGGCAGAAGTTTTTCACGTTCATGAATGTGGCGTGATTTTCTTGGTGTGAAAATGTGTTTTGTAAGTGATTCAAAATGAATTGCTTGTGTTTGCTAATTAGCCCATGTGAGCTAATTTTGGTGTTATTGATGTGAATTTAATAACATGATTATTGTGAGTAAATTATGTTAATATATGCATGTGAATTGTATTAGCATAAATTATTTTGGAATTGGCATAATGCATTCCATATGCACTAGAGCAACCTAGAATATTAGGTGTGAGTGCATGACATGAAATGAAACAAAAACGAAAATGTTTGTGAAAGGAATTTCGACGGAAGATTTTATGAAGAATTTCCTTGGAGTTGTCCAACGGTTCATCTCGGAAGCGGATACATGGTATTTCGGAGAAATATCCGGCCAATTCACCTCGGAGGGTTGTCGGTGATATTTTCTGAAACTCGGTGAGTGTGTTTTTCAATAACAAATAGCTTTTGTTTTGAAAGCGATTATTTACTCGCATTCGGCAGGCATATGTGAAGTCGGTCGAGGACTAGGAACATGGGTTTGGGCATGAGACATTTGGTAAAGTTCATGAAATTGATTTAATGTGATTGTTTACCATAACATATTGCACTTAGGTGGGGTAACCCGGGTAGGAAATTATCCTCTTTGGGCTTTGCTCACCTGTTGAGGGATCACCATTTGGTACGAAGTGTGCACAGGGCCAGCGCTCACTAGAGTCGCATTTAGAAAGCGGATTGTGGCTTTGGCATTTTTATTTTGTATAGCGTGTATTAAGGTATGCGTTTTGATATATGTTGAATTAAAGTAATGTGTTAACACTTGAACCATGTAAGATAGTTGGTTGGATATTTGTGGATATTAATCACGAGGCCCAGTGGCCGTTATTTGCCATGTAGGCCCACTTATGTTGTCGTGTAAACTTGTTAGGACAGGATTTGTACCTTGAGTAGAACCGTACAAAGAGACTCTGCGATTTTCATGGTGGTGTCGGGTTGCAGAACATTCCGCGATGTTCGCGAGTTGGCGGGTTGTCAAAGGACACCCCGATTGTCAACGGACACCCCGGTTGTCAACGGACAACCCAGTTTTGGGGCATCACAATATATAAGAGAACTAATTATATTTATTTAAGTATATTTTAGGAATAAAATATTATAATAGCACATGGACAAAAATTAATTTAAAATATACCGTATTTTAGGTTACCTTTGAACTATAAAAATTTACCTTGCAATGTCTTTTTGAATAGAAGATCATAGAAACAATTAATAAGAAGTTTTTTTTTTTTTTTTTTTTTTTTTTTTGACAACAAGAAGGTATTTGTTTCTCCTTATATTATGAACATCCTTTAAAATAAATAAATGTAATTTTCATACTTATTGAAAGCATAATTTATATTCTAGATTTTGAAAATATATATTTTTTTATTGATAAAATTGTGCGGGAAATGTAGAATGTAAAACTAAGACAATGAAAATCATCGAACATGTAGGTGAGATAAATAGTTGAGGTCTCTCTAAGTTTAGTCAGTGATCTTAAGTTTAAGTCATGGAAATACGGATTGTGTTCTCAATAAGACTCTGCCTTTATAGTCACTCTCGGCTCAAATCCAGGCTACTAGTTAAGTTAGAAGAAATCTCAATCATTTCACCTACATGTTGGATGGTATATCTTTAATTGTTTATTATTATACTTACATAAACAATATAAATAATTTATTATACTATAAAGATTAATTCCTATTATTGTCAAAAAAAAAAAAAACGATTAATTTCTATTATTTATATATGAAGGTAATTCCCGTAAATCTAATACTTGGTGGGCAAGTAGGCGGGATAAATGAAATAATAGAAAAATATATTAAAGCGCTGACAGGGTCGGGTTGTGACAGTCGGCCGCGGAATCACATTATCGCCATTGAGTGTCTCAATGCCACATAATGGTGTCTCTGCAGAGATCTGAGCATGAGTAAAATGGTCATGTCGGGCCCATACATCCATACTAACCAAAATATAACCAACTATATTACAATAGTTTCAGGAGTTAATTACACTTCTATACAAGCATGTATTAATCAGAATGTTTCATACGTGTTTACAAAAACATATATTCAAGCAGCGTGTCGAACTTTCTTGCCAAAGGGCTAGTGGCGTCGTCTTCTGAGATTCTCCTGTACATAAAAGAATCCCACAGCAGTAGAGCAAAGCTTGGTGCAAGACCACTGAATTCTGATTTTCATAGATAAGTAAATTTCATGTTCGTCTGATTAGGTATTTGACTAGAAGCTTGATCAAATGAATAGTAATTTTTTGAAAAAACAAGCCGAAAATAAAAATGTTCATAATAATGTGGTGAGTCCAAAAGAAGTGGAAATAGATTAAAACGAAATTATGTTAAGGGGTGAAAATGCAATTTTAGAAAAATAGCAAGCGGTAATTGCCATAGAAAATGCGAAATTTTCTAGATCTCCCGGATGTGACGGACTTCCACTTGGGTTAGATTCCTCATGAAATCTAGTGCAGTAAATTTAAGTCGAATTTTAAAGACGGTCGAATTTTCACGAAATTGAGCGGCGAGGTCAGTAGGCCAGAAAAGCGAGATTTTGAAAAATCCACACGAAAAATATCAAATATTTAAAGAATGTCCACTTAAGATAGATGAAGCTAAAACTGGGACGAAATAAATTATTTAGGGACAAAAACGGACCAAAGGAAACGTGACACGTGGCGCAACGTGAGTCATGTGTCTCATGTATAAATAGCCTAAAAAAATCAACCTACCAAAAGATCTCATTTTTTGGTCTAATCCAAACCGTAGAGAGAGAGAGAGAGAGAAAGGCAATCTTCTCTCTTCGATTCACGAGATTTCGTTGGTCGGATCTCGTTAAGTCAAGAATTAAAGGCGATCTGCGTGGCGAGGCTATCTGTAAGATACCCGGAATCGCAAGATGCGCCCGCGGTCAAGGTTCGAGTTTTCCTGAGCCAGAAAAGTGAGGTGTCTGTGAAATCCACGCCATTTGAGGTAGAGGTTTTCTCCTACTCGGGTTAATTTTGTCTAAGGGCATGTGTGTGTCGAAATGTTGTCCGAGTTTTTTTCTCCCGACCCGTTTTGGACTCGAAAATGCATTAAAGTGGAGCTATGTTGGCCGATTTTTCGTTGCATTTTAAGACTCCCACTGGCTTGTATTTTGGTCATCACTCACTCCAAAATTAGTGATTCAAATTACTAAAGTAAACTAGGCGATAGAACATTTCTCCTTGAAATAGGTCAATCAAATTAGACGATTTGGACGACTCGAGAAATGCGTTGAAAGAGCTATGTTCGGACAATTTAAGTTCTGTTTGAAAACCAAGTAATCCTGGTTGTTTAGGATATATCTTGAGTTTCGGTGATTCGATTTGGGTGATTCCAGTTGGAGAATAACCCTAAGAACCGTATCTCAAAATGAGTATAAAGAACAAGTGTCAAATTATGTATTAAGACCCCTGAAATCGGGTATCCGCAATTCCCCATTTCGATTATGCTTGATAAATTGACGATTTTGAATGAAAATGTCCTGCTTTCTTCGTAGAACTTAGTTTTAGGTGTTCTTGGACTCTATGGAGAGCTCATTTAGGTCAGATTCTATCCATATTCACCAGCAGAGTATGAGGATGATCCAAACATGGATGAAAATTTATGTTTTGCACAAAATTAATGCCGAGGTTACTTAGTTATGTCGATGTGAATAGCCGGGTTTTGGCATGACCATTTCATGGCATATTGTGGGCTACTGTATGGGGTAATAATTTCCATGAGTTAGCATAAGAAAATCATGAGAACAAAATAGGTTGAGTTCATTGATTTTAATCAATTGGAAGTGATTAAATGCTTAAGGGTTGCTGGAAATTATAGTATAGTTAACGGTTTAATTGAACAAGATTAAGGTATGGATGTTAATGGATTATATGGATAATGTGACTTGTAGGAGGAAGGTGATTAGGACAAGGGTGGAGGTGGAAAGTTTTGTTTAAAGGAAGAAAAATGGCTTAAATAACTAAGGTGAGGGAAAATGTAAATGTTTATGAAAATATAAATATATATATATATATATATATATATATATATAATGTATTTACCAATGTATATGTTTTCATATCTATGTTATAAATGTTCAAATATGAAAAAAAAAGAAATGTGGTTTCTTGACTCTAAATTATATTGAGAAAATATGAAATGATTATAGTTTCCATAGTTTTATAAAGCATGATTTATGGTTTCCATATGAAATGAAATGTTTATGAATATATATTTTTATATATACATGTTATATGAAAATGTTTGAATCCGTGGATTCTGCACATGTTCTGAGATAAAGTTTAAAGGAAAGTCGACTAAAATTGCTTTACGCGTGCATAGTACATGGGAAAGGGTTAGGATTTTTATAGAGGGAAGGGAAGAGTGATGCATATTCTTGTGCATGAAAAGTACAAAAAGTTTACCAATGCATATTGTGATTTATTCCATAGTGCAATGGTATTTAAAGGCACGATTTATCGGAGAGTTCCTTTTGGGCCATCGGTGATCGTGCTTCCATTCCTCGTAGGTTCTTTCATGGAGCGAGCGGTGGTTAGCGGTATGCGCGAAGATTTCTCGGAGGTTCCTTTTGGGGCCGTCGGTGATCATAAGACTGTTTCCTCGAAGGTTCTTTCATGGACCAACGGTGGTTAACGGTATGCGGGTTCCATTGGATATGACGGATTCAAAAAGGAAAAGAAAGTATATTGAAAAGATATGTTGATACAATTGTTTTATACATTGTATTTGATCTATATGGAAAATAAAGTAAAGTAAATGTTTATAGAAATGAGATCTCCAAACAATTGTTTTACACGTTGTACTTGAATAGAAAGGAAAGAATGCAAAGTAAATGTTTATGGAAATGAGATCTACATACAATTATTTTACATTTAATATTGAACTATATCTGGAAACATTATTTTCCTATGAAGGCTGTACTCTCAGGCTCCTTTAGCTCACCCTTTTCCAAATGTTTTATAAAATGTTTTGAGAGCGAGAGACGGACGTGCAATTCAGCATCCTCAGGACCGGTGACACTCAGCCTCACATAGCGACCCCTATATTTTTGAAAATGTATGGTTTTATTGTAATAACTACTTGTATACCTTTATTTTGTAATGTATATAGGTTTAAAAATGATTTTAAAGTTTGATTTGAAATTGGTTGTGGAGGACTTGATGTCCATTGTTGGATATGGAGTAAATTAAATTTTTATTACAGTGTTGTAGAATTGGGACATATCCGAGAAAAGCAGAAGAAAAATACAGCGATTTTCTATAAAGGAGTTTAATGTTTAAAAATATAAAAAATTTTGTCCCTTGTATTTCATAAGATTTTAATGGAAAGCGTAATTGTATAAATGGGTTCGATTACTTGATTCACTTTTAAAAGGTTTAAAATAAATTAAAAGGTTTTTTTTTAATTTGTAAGTCTTGAGAGGGTCCCAGGGTTAGGAAAAGAGAGCTTCGAGTTAGGTCCCTTCTGATGGTGATAATCTCCTACAAGGGTTGTTCCCCACCTAAGTACTCATGCAATGGCAAACACACACATTCAAGTGAATTCATGATTCCTACTCGAATGTCTACATGCCCAATCTCATGCCTCGAGTCCTCACCGACTCCCTAACACATGCTTATGCCATGTATGAAAATCGCTTCCAAACAAAAATATATGTTTTATTTGTGGGCAACCCTCCGATATAAATACATTGGACAATCCTCCAAGGTGAATTTGTTAGATAACTCTCGAAACAGATGTGACCTCTCGGCGTGGGTAGATGATTCCCAACACAATTCTTTGGACAATTTTGATAAAATTCCATTGGACAACCCTCGAAGTATTTCACGTCCTCCTTTACTATTCTAGGGTGCCCCAGTGCATATGAAATGCAATATGCCAATTCACAACAATTCATGTTAATATATCAAGCATGCATATATTAACAAAAATTAACACACAACAACATGTTATTCATCGTAAGCAATAACACAAAATCGGCTCACATGGGCCAATAGAAAATCGAAAGTTCGACTTGAGTAACATCCAATTATCACAAACACGTCCCAGAAAGTTACGAAGCGGTCACCAAACCCGACTTGGTGTCCGAAGCGATTAAAATTTCGACTCTTGTCCCAATCCGGGGCGGAAATACCGCGACCATTTGACCTCGAACATCAACCATTAACAAGGTTCTTAGACAAGAACTAAACCAAGTAGGAGAAGAACCCCTACCTCCCAAAGTTTTTCGAAACTCCACAATATCGGTACCCACGTGTAGCTCTTGCAGTGGGGATCAACTTTACCTCTTGTTTAGCCGGGATTCGATGGACCGATCGTCGAAAATTCTACAAAAAAGTGAGAACTTCTCTCTCTAAAACTCTCTTCTTCTTTCTTCTTTCCTCTCTCGGTTTGCTCTCCTCTCTTTCCTTCTCTTCTCCCAACCAACTTGGTCAAGATGGGGTCAAGAGGACTTGTCCTCTCATTGCCACATGTCAAATTTTCATTGGCCACTTAGGATTACCCTTATCCCTTATCCATCGTCCATGGATTTCCTTCCAATGGCATGATGCCATGTGTATCTCATAGATCCCATTTGAGCTCATGTTTGACTCATTCTGCACATGACACGTGGCAACTCTTAAGCCTGTGATGTGCCAGTGTCCCACCACTCCCTAGGGCCTCGAAGAACATGAAATTCATTGTCTTGGAATTCGACGTGGTGGCTAGATTTCACGAGCGATTCAACGGTGAAGTCCATTTGTCATCGAGATCTAGAAAAATTCAGTTTTGACGAAATTACAATTTACCCTTTTTTCATAAAATTATAATTTTCTAGGGCTTTACATATTCTTTTTAGGATTTTCAAATGAATGATAAGGATGAAATTGGAATGAATAGTCTAATTTTACTACATTAATCTTACCACACAAAATTTAAATTCTTATTTTCTATCTAAGTCGACTTAGTGAAAATCCATTTTTATTATATATTTATAACTTCATGTAAACATATTGAATTTATAGAGATAAAATCATTAACTTAAAAGTAAAAGATATAATTTTTGTAAAAAATGCAATATTGTGTATATTAATTTAATAAAAAATCAATTATGAAAATAAATTATATCCAAACTATATAAATTAAATTTCATAAAATATTTTATTTATATTAATCAAGTAAATAAGAAAAACCCTAATCTATAAAATTTTCATATTAACAAACATAAATAGCGATCTGAATGAAGTTATGTTCTCATATAATCGTGTAGCTCATTACAAAGAATAATAAAACTAAAAGCGAACAAAATAAACATAATGAAGTTCTCAGTTTTCAATCATATCAAGTCCCCCAAAAACAATAACATAAGGTTCTATTTATAGGCACTAACAGAAAACCCTAAGAGATAAATCCAAAAAGTATGAATAAATAAATAACTAGTAATAATAAAAATCATCATTGGACTTGAGCTTCCTATCTCGTCTGAGCTGGAATGTGGGCACCTCCATACCCGTCACGCGAGAAGCTGACTAATGGAGATGAAGACGGTGGAGATGTCGGCCACTCATATATGTCGTTATTGTGTTGCCCCTTCAAAAGAATTGACCCATGCGTAAATCCTTCACATGAAAAGAAAATGGTAAGAATTCTATACAAACATGGTTATGATTGCAGAATTGATAAATGGAATTAAGGTTTTTTTTTCATTGAGATAACACAAAAAACATTGTGCAATTCAAAAGTATTAAAAGGAGTGGATAGGGTTGTAGAAATGGAATGAGCTATCTGAGACATACCTTCACCAATCGCGGCACATCGTAAACCATTATCCGGGCTTTGGGTGAGATTGCTCCGTCGAGTAATGGTGAGACACCCCACTATCCAGTAACCAAGTTGGGGTGGTTGTGTAGTGAATGGCTGAAAAGTTGGCATGTGGTTGCCATGGTGATGAAGGGCGTGGTCGCCCAGTTGAGAGATGGTGAATGTTGAATATTGACGATTAGATAGGTAAGGCGTTTGATAGTATGTCCTTAAACACCACATGCTTGACAATGACCAAGATAAGGTTTTGGTGTTGGTCAGTCTGAGCGGGCATTAGTGTTGACCCATGTTGGAGGAGGCTACACCGCGTGTTGAGGATTTTGAGGAAATGAAGAGTGCCGCCATTGTTTATGGCATTGAGTTGAGAAGGTTCGTGGTGTCGTCGTGGTTGATGTGGTAATAGAAAGGATCGATCGCGCGTGTTCAACTTTCTTCCTTGATAAAGTTTCTCGTAGCCAGTTCGTCGAGCCACGATTGATGTTTCGCAGACATGCTTCGCATCGACGATGGTTGTATTCACCACCCGATCTACAAGGATCTAATCAGTGAGATCTTCTTCATCCATGGGTTTGCCAAGAAGAAAGAGTTCATCTGCACGGGTCCGAATAAATTGCATATATTCAGATATCGTTTTGGTGCCCTTGGTGCATGTTTTAATTTGATCACTTGATCACTTGATGCGACCCTGAGTTTGGCATATGTGTGGCGAGGGAGATCTGACTTCTTTGGATGTGATCTCGGTGAGAGTGGTTGGAGAAAAGTGGAATGGAAGCTAAGAAGTGGAGAAGATGAAATTTGTCCTATCGTTTCCAAGTGAGATAGGTAGGGTTGGTGGAGATGATGTATCCAATGGTGACTTTGGGTTCGACCAGTTGTCCGCGGATGAAGCCATGAAGATCATAGCCTTCTAGAATTGTGTGAATCTGAAGCCTCCAAGTGATGTAATTATTTGTGGTGAGTTTGGTGATATTGGAAAGGTTGATAGTAAGCAGAGGATTATGTAGTTGGGTAATGTTTTGGATGACATACTACTAATTGGTGAAAGAAGCATGGTGGTCAACCGTTAGAAGAAAATAAGGTTGAAGGTTGGACTCAAACTAAAGAAAAATGGTTGGACTCAGCGGGAGGTGAAGTGATCCTCACGGCTCGATGCCATATAACGGGTTAAAGATAACATTTGATTTTGTATAGATTGAGAATATATTTATATAGGAGATTGGGTCAATGTTACCTAGTTCAAATCATCTAATTAAGTATGGGCATAAATGATTAAGGGGAATTGGAAATTTTAAAATTAAGGGGAATTGCTCTAGTCATAAATGATTTTGGACTTTTCTAGGAGGAGATCGCCACTTCTGAAAGAGAAAAGAGTCATATGCATAAGGAAGGATTAACTACAAATAGTGTCTCAACTTTTCAAGTTTCTCTATCTTGGTATCTAAACACTTTTTTTTTTGTTCAATCAAGTGTCAAAGCTCTTATTTTAATCCGGCGTAGGTAAGCAGTCGAAAAATCTGGGAATAGAGTTTTGCCAACCTAACAAGAAAACACAACCTAGGCCTCACTGATTTGGTTCCCCACGGCATTGTCTCCCATTTTACCCTCTGAAAGGCGAAACAAATTAAGGTAAGAACTTGCTTTTCCTTGTCTCTCAAGCAACCTCGGTCTTCTCCATTTTGATTTTGTTGGCGTTGTCTCCCATCTCACCCTCTGAAGACTAAAACAAAGGTAAAAGCTTTCCCTCAAAATTGATATTATAAAAATTTAAGAATTTTTTCTTTCTAGGTTTGTTTGTGGGTTGTGGTTTTTTATTTTTCCCTAATGGTTAGGATTCGTGTTTTCTTCAATTTTATGTTTATGCATGCAATTTTATACCAAAATTTTGTTTTTTTTTTTATACCCTGGTTCACAATGAAGAAACCTTAAGTGAGTCTCTATTAGTGGAATTAGAATCAGAGTAAATTATAATGAAGTAGCCCAGATACATCAGTCGATTCTGTTTTTCACCTCACCCCATTATTCTTCGCTTATTTTTATGACTCATTATATATCAACGTACTTTACCAACAAAAATATTTTCATACAAATTTTTTTCTTTTATTTTATTTATATATGTGCATAGAATATTTGGTATTAATTTTAAAAAATCATGCATTATTAATCTCTTGAGTCATTGGTCATTGACTTGGAAAAGTTGTGATTATGACACAAACAAGATCATATCATGAAACATTCTTAGTCCTACTTTATGTTGTTCTTTAGTGAATTAATTATGTTAATTTCATGATCTCCCTCTACCATAGGGTTCATGGACCTTCTTTGTTTGTCATAACTACTTTATTCATGTATTTGGGTGCTTTTGTTTGAAACTATCTTTTGGCATAAAACTTGTAGGAAAAGGGTTATGTGGTGATGATTGTTTCCCAATGAAGGCCAAAAAGTTTGCCAAAATGGAAAATCCTTATAGTTTGCAAGCAATAAAATTTCCCTAAGCATACTGAACATTTCTATATTCAATACTAGGATTCCCTTGATTGAAAACTACTTAGATATAGTTCCCATCATAATAATTTACTCTTCTCATTAATTTTTTCCTTATTTTCTCCTTAATTTATTATGTTTTATATTAATTTTATTCAACTGTTTGTAACTAAGATATGATGGATGGAGATATGTTTTGCTACATTCATGAAGGAGGTGAATGAATTACGAATCCTGATGGATCAGCCAAATATAGTGGTGGTCGTCATGAATCAATTGATGTCAATTGTAATATGTCTCATGCTAAATTTGTGGCGACTGTTTATGGTGTGTTGGATATTCAGTCCCTTCCAATTAAAATTAGCTTCACACTCTAATGTGATACATCATGTTTAGTATCATTAGATGAGGATGCATCGGTATCAAGAATGTTTAGAATACAGCGATAGTTTTGTGGTGTATGTGTGTCTACGTATTGAGGAGGATGGCGGTCGTTCGTTGATGTAAATGTCGTTATGCCCTTGGTTGCTTTACAATGTGTATTCACTGTAAGATTTATCGTGTTGTTTTCACTTTTTGATTAAAGTCTGCGTAAATCTCTAATCTTCGCACTCAATTACATCTCTGTGATGCGATGCAATAAATGTAGATATATCTCTAAATCAGAGTCTGATAATTAATTCCATTACAGGTTGCACTCACGAATCGTGATCAGTTACAGGTGGAGCTTCAATCCGAGTTTGAATGGATTATGGATTGAGATGCACCCTTCCACCCACTCGTCTTCTGATACCCAATTTTATTATTGATTATATAGATCACACTAGGTATCATTCATATTACTGAAATATTGCGATAGCAAGTACCACCTATTACGATTGCCATCCATGAAATCACATGATGTGTCGGGTCATCTAATGTGGTTCAAAGTTCACATACTTTTCAGAATTTTCATTACCATAGTTTAGAATATGTTGCCTCTTGTCAACCTTTGGTTAGATCAACTTGTACCTCTTTGGTAATTGATCATGTTATTCGATCCACTCCTGAATATCAACCTAGAAAATTTTGTAAAGACTTTGTAAGGCAACATATATGGGATGCGATTAACTTATAGTCAAGCTTGACAAATGAAAGAGAAAGCAAAATAGCAAATTTATGGCCTTCCGAAAAATTACTACAAACTTTTTCCTTTGATGTGTGAGAGAGTCATCCAAACAAATCCGAGAACCATTATTGAGTTGAAACATTCGAGTGATGGAAATTTCCAACAATTATTCATTGATCATTCAATTTCAATTCAAGGTTTTTCAATGGAATGTCACCCTATCCTATCTATTGACTCATCCCACATGAGTGGTCTTTATGGTGGTGCATTATTTTCACCTAGTGCATATGATGGTAATGATGCCATGTTCCCACTAGTGTAGTGTTCTTGAGATTTTTAGAGCTGAAAATCATGCTTATTGTTATCATCACTTAAAGGAGAATTTAGTACTTTCTTTACCCTGACACCAAAGGAAACAAGGGTAAAGAAAGTGCACTTAAATGGCTAGATAGTATCGCTTATGTAAGGGTAGAGTCATATTACAATGTTTGAATGTATGAACTACGAAATTATAATCAAGCATGGGTGGAAAAAAGTGCACCTGAACATTGGGTCATGTCAAAGTTTCCAAAAAAAGAGATGGGACAAAATGACCACCAACCTTGCGAAGTCATTTAATGCATGGGTAAAAAATGAGCGACATCAATCCATTTGCAGCTTCATAATGGAACACATGCTTAAGTTGGGTGCCCTGCTTGTTAAGCATAAAAAAGAGTCAAACCATTGGAAGGGGTGCATAGGGCCAAAGATTGAAGAGAAGGTGATGACTAATATTGCTAAGGACTAGACACTTCCAGTTAGTCAATTCATTAATGGGTTCTTTACTATCTCTACTGGGAAAGCATTTGTAAATGTTGATATGTTTAATCGTAGTTGTACATGTAGGGAATGCCAAATGGTGGGAATTTCTAATGGCAAATGTTGATATATCCAAGTTTGAACATACACAGCCCGAAATAGTGCAACAGAGTAATTGGTAATAAATAGATTACCATTATTCAAAAGTTTTTCCCTTTTAATTTTATTTTCACTTTGTTCTTAGCTATTGGTCTCATTAATGGAAATGAAGGACGAATTAATGGATATACTTTATCATGTTTCTAAGATGAAACCAAACATGGATTATTATTGATAATTGTTGTTTTCCGAAGATGGATAGTATCATTTTGTTTGGTGGATTATGAACATTACCTATTTTGTATGTTTAATTATTATTCAGTTTTTTAATATCGTAAAGATAAATTATTTACATAAAATATGTAAAAATGGTTTATTAACTAATTTCTATTTTTTTAAATGAAAAAAATTGGAATTGATATAATTTTTGCCAACAAATTAATGAACTACATGTTCTACCTTAGCTTCACTAATGTTGTACCTTAGCTTTACTAGGGTCATTCCTCAATTTTATTAAGGTTATACCTTAACTTCACTAAGGTCATTCCTCAACTTCACTTTACCTTTGCTAAGGTCATCCGTTCACTTCGCTAAGGTTGTACTTAGCTTTAGTAAGTGATTTATTAATTAATTTATGTTTTTTGAATGAAAAATTGGAATGGATATATTTTTGCTACCAAAGTAGGAAAAACTACACGTTCTACCAACCACAAATATTGTAACTTGCTTTCATATTTCTTTAACTTGTTGCCCAATAATCAGCTAATTCCGACGCATCCCATAAGTTCTATTCACCACTTGGTGCTTACATATTTAAAAATATAATTTTCATCTCTTATTTGGAGTGTTTAATGTTAAAAATACATCATTTTTCACCTCCCATTTGCATTGTTTATGGGGATAAAGGAAATAACAAGATATTCATGAAGATTGTAGCTCAACTTCACTAAGGTTATATCTTTAGCTTTACTAAGGTTGTTCCTCAACTACACTAATGTTGTACCTAAGGCTCATTAAGGTTGGACCTTACCTTCACTAAGGCTGTTCCTCAACTTCACTAATGTTGTACCTAAGGTTCATTAAGGTCGTACCTTAACATCACTAAAGTTGCACCTCAACTTAACTAAGGTTGTACCTTTTAGTTTCCCTAAGGTTATTTCTCAAATGCACTAATATTGTACCTAAGGTTCATTAAGGTTGTACCTTACCTTCACTGAGGTCATACTTCAACTTCACTAAGGTCTTACATCAACTTCACTAAGGTTGTACCTTTAACTTCACTAAGGTTGTTCCTCAACATCAGTTACATCATTAATGTTGCACCTGAAGTTCATTAAGGTTTCACCTCAACGTAACTAAGGTTGTACCTTTAGCTTCACTAAGGTTGTTCCTCAACTTCCCTAATGTTGTATCTAAAGTTCACTAAGGTTGTACCTAAGCATCACTAAAGTTGTACCTAAGATTCACTAAATTCTTACCAAAAGCTCACTAAGGTCATACCCCCAATTTCACTAAGTTCGAACCTAAGGGTTTCCACCACATTTCACATATCTCTCAACAATCATATAGAACAATTGTTGAAATCTAACCTAAAAGATGATTCCCCAATTCAATAAGATACATAACAGAGCACTCTTAATCATCATGAGAAAACGAAATCTGGCAAAAAAAAAAAACCAACTAGAGACTTGTCGTAGCTTTCATTCTGCCATAGGCAAACTACATCTTCGATGGCTCTATATTTCCTTACAATGGCTCTATATTTCATTATTCCATTTTTAAGGTTTCTCAACTATCAAATACTCCAATCTAACTTCCTCCTCCTACGATATGTATTTCGAAAACACGAAAAGATTAGGGTTTGGATATGAGAACAAAATAGGGGAGGGGGTGAAAGGGTTTTGTCGTCATTCTCACAATTTACTTTCTTTTTGTTTTTTTTATTTTTGTTTGTTTAGGATTAGCTTAGGTGACATGTGATGACACACCACCCTGGCGCGTCCCAGGCCACTCATGAAATCGACCAGATTACCTCTAACGATTAGAAATCCTGTGAAGCGAAACCGTGTGCTTGTAAACCTCCTATAAAAATTTTTCTTTATTTATCTGGCCGGTTGGTCAAATCTTAGCCGGTAGGAAAAAACCGGCGGCATGACGGTGCACATAGTAAAATTCAAATCCACTGTATACATCCAATTTCACTACATCCAATTATGGCAACCGACATACCAGCACATTCTCACAAAACTACTCTATGTACATATATATGTTCCTTTATACAAGTGAGTATGTTCAAGGTCTTTTCATACATAATGTTCTTAATTTCTGACACTTGTACAATGTCGGGACAAATCCTGTGTGCTCCCGGCGTCTTGCGTACTGTGCACAGAAGTAGTTTAAAATACAAAATAATGACTGCTTGAGCTCGGTGAGTGTATCTTTGCAAAAGCAGGTTTTTCTTTAGGAAAACATTTCCAAAATGTAAAACTCTCTTTTACACATATTTTCGAGGCTTTTCTTTGCTTTACTTGCTTTGAAAGTTTCTAAAACTTTTCTTCCTTGCCTTTTGTACTTGCTTGCTTTGTTTCGCTTTTCTTTAAAAGCTTGTAAAACTCTTATTTCTTGCTTGCTTAGAAGTTTATAAAACTTCTCATAATTTTTCTTTGCTTGCTTGTTTATCATGCTTGAAAAGTTTCTTAAAACCTTTCACAAACCTTTGCTTTAAAAATTTCTCAAAACTTTTTCATAAAAACGGGAGCCTTGGCTCAACCGCATGCTTTGAAAATAAAACCCCACGGGAGCTTGGCTCAACCGATCGTTTTGAAAGGAAATCTCAGCGGGAACTGGGCTCAGCCAGTTTGCTTTAAAACTCTCAGAGCACCGGGCGGCCGTGAACCCGATGGTTGATTTTTTCAAGCGTGTATCGTGCTTATAAAACATCAACCAGCACGGAGCCTATTACATCTTTATACCCTAGTGAACACGGGGAACACGTATTATCGACCGTGCGGTGGAAGGACCTTTGTCCATGTCAACTTTTTCTGGTGAATATGGTGGAATTGACCTCGTGTCGCCATCGCCCATACTTAGTTAGGTTTTCATGCTCTAGTACGTGTCACACCAAAAGTCACAGCTAATTAGGCATTTTTTCGCAAACTTTCTTTGTTTGCTTGCTTGTTTGCTCTTTGAAAATGGTTTACAATTTAAAACCATTTGCTTGCCCCTTGTTTACTTAATGGTTGTATTCAAAAACCACATTTGGTTACTTGCTTCTTCTTGCTTGCTTGAAAAATGGTTAATTATTCAAAAACCATTTTGCTTCTTTTCAAATGGTTTTAACTCAAAACCATTGGCTTGCTTTTTCAATTATGGCTTAATCAAACCATTGCTTCACTTTCATTATAGTTTAACCAAAACCATTTGCTTTTCATCACGTAACATGATTTGGATGCATCCAGGCCATTACTTGCTTTCTAAAACTCATTGCTTTAACATGGTTTAACAATTCAAAACCATTAAACACCGGTGTAAAGCAGGTTTATAACTATAATAATACACTAGTATTTTGAAAATGAGTTTAGAACACTCACCTCTTTGCTTGCCCCAAACTTGGGAAACACAGGTTCCACACTTATCCCACCTTTACTTTTAACCTACAACTTCGAGCGAATCTGACAGCGTCAAATTAATCGCATAACTTAAGCGTACTTCCTAGATTTAGTCACACTCTTTATACTCTTTAAAGCTAAGGTGCTAAGGGTTCTATTCAACTGAAATCTTAGTTAGGAAACCTTGAAACTCAAGTTACGTCAGAAAGCTTAACCCAGGACTACTCTATGTCAAAGCTGATGCGAATTTTTCTTGCACATGGCCCCACTGAGTGAATTTTAGGCCACTTAGGATCAGGGTGACTATACCTTCTCTTTAAGTTTTGGTTCTCCTTGGAAGTCATTTGCGTATGAATAACTCAAGTCGTATAAGAAATAGGAGATTATGGCCAAAATCTGGCCGGTGAGCCCCGGAGAGCGAAACGAGGGGTGTCTTAGAGTACACCCTTAAAGTATCTTAGTACACTTTTATACAGTAGGTGTCTTGGGTGCACTGCTGTTCATGTGCCAGTACACCTTCCATATTCACTCCCCAGATTTTGTTATTTTCCCACTTTTGATGCCCATTCTCACTTATAACTTCTATAATTTATAATACACTCAAAAAACTAACGGAAATCCATCTAAGAAACAACTCACATTATTTGGTGGTGCTTTGGAACCTCAAAACACAAAACCTTAGTGAAAGAATCAAGAACACTGCCTAAGGTCCGCAATTCTTCTACACATCATGTAATTTGATGATTCAAGTTATTTTCTCCCAATTAGGGTTTTACTCATAACTAACAATTCAAAGTTTGTGAACTTTGCCATGACCACACCAGATCGAAGGAGAAACTAATCTCCGTCCAAAACCTTAAGTTCATATCAAAAGGCAAAAATAAGAATTCTGTACGTCTGATCTTCTTTACTCCTCTTCCTTATTTCTTCCTTCTCTTCCTCTTGCTCTTAATATATATCTCCTCCTTAAAGCGGCAGACCACAGCCGGAATTATGAATGAAATGAATTATTTTGTTTGTCTCACACATTTATATTTTTAGCATTTCCTTCAATTGCGAAATAGCCTCATCTTTTTAATTATTGCAATTGCAACTTACTTTATTTGTACTATGGCCCATCTCTTGCACTTAAATTTTGATTTTCATATCCTTTTATGGCGACATTGTGCCCTTGGTTTTTAATACCCATAAAGTCAAGGTTAGCAAGCTTTCATTTCCTACTTTGGTCTCGAAAATTATTTCAATATATGACACTTGAGTACTCTTATACACCCACACCACGGTATCATGTCTTGTAGACTCTCTCTCGGGACGGGGTGTTCTGAAATCCTCACTTCTTGGGAACATTTCGTCATCGAAATGAAGGCTAAACTCCCAGCCGAGGAGGAACATACCTCATCCAGGAAATAATTGGAGAATGCGATGGTGCATACGGGCCTCACGGCTCCCCAATGTTGCCTCCCTCTCGCGATTCTTCATAAGACTTTAGCAAGGATCTACCTTGTTCTCAATACACATTCTTTACGATCCTGATAATACACAGGTATCTCCTCATAAAGTCAGGAATTCTCTTTTAAGCACCTTGGCGCACTCTCTGCAATACATGTGAAGGATCAGGGACCATATTTCCTCAACATTGATGCATGGATGTATCGCCGGATCATAACTGACTCTGGGGGTAACTTCCAGTTTGTAGCCTCACGGCCCACTTTGCTCGCCAATCTCATAGGTCCAGTATCTCCGGTGAAACTATCGTTCCCTGATCTCACCCACCTTTCGGGGTGAAATCTTGAACTTGGTCGCACTATCTCGGGTGCAGTCTCTCTGACGGTTTGTCCGCATAAAACTTAAATACATCTGCTTGATGTATGGGGGTTATCGAGCAGCTCGTTTTCTGCGAAGTGGTTGTGCTAGTTCAGGACGCTGGTGTCTTTTGCACTTTGACCTCATCCCGACCTGAGTCCTACATTCTTGCCATACAAGCCGCCAGTGGGGCCATGTCTATCGCGGCAGTGAGCCTTGTTGTGGCGAGGCTCCATTAGTGCTGTAGTGGTGTCTGACTTCCTTTACGGATTCGTCACGATGCTCCGGCATATCCTCAGCGTCTGAATAGTCCTCTTTGAAATTGGCCGTCAGTGCGAGGATGAAATCTTTGATATTCACAAGAGATGTGAGGCAGTACCTACTTATTTGTTTATGAAACTGGTGAAAACTGGAATGTGAACACAGGGTCTCGATCCCGGAACTATCAGTTGGGACCCCATGATCTCCTTATCTCGTCTCACATGTTGAAACTTGTGACTTTTCCTAAAAAGTCCTCAAACAGTGTGGTAGAAAATTGGGGCAGACTTCAGTTTAATCGATCTGCTGTCTTACCGCCATGCATATATTTACTTTTGAGTCCATGGAAGACCTGTGCAAATCAGCGTAATATTCTCGTTTCATCTTGGAATAGAGATAAGCGCATATTTCCATGAGCCTCGATGCTCTGCGCACCTTTCGCGGCGGGTTGGTGCCTAAGCGAAAACTTATGAACTATTTCTTCATCACGTTCCACGGTAATGTTCTTTCAAAGTTCTATACATCTTGGTACTACCTGGATGCATAGCATAAGCAGATGAATGTGCTTCTTCCATAATTTCTCTCTTTAGTTCGCCATACTCTGGCACACACATTCTCTGACCTTTCATTATCATGCCATCATCTCTAACCTGAAACTCTGCTTTCTTCCCTTTTTCTATCTCTTCTTTAAGCTTACTCATCTGTGGATCCTGCGACTGCCCTGCTAGAATCTGATCCACCAGGAGTGGTCTAACATGAAACGTGGCTAACAAGGCTCCTGAATCCTCAACCTCCAATATCACCCCTAAAGCTCTCAGATCCACCAACAGTGGAAGATAACCTGATCTCATGTGAGACAAAGAACTCTCTGGTCGCCTACTCAAGGCATCTGCTACGACATTAGCTTTTCCTGGATGGTACTCAATAGTACAGTCGTAGTCCTTAATCAACTCAAGCCATCTTCTTTGCCTCAGGTTTAACTCTTTTTGGGTGAAAATATATTGAAGACTCTTATGATCTGTAAAGATCCTACAAGGAACACCATATAAATAATGTCTCCATATTTTTAGTGCAAACACGACTGCTGCTAGCTCTAAGTCGTGTGTAGGGTAATTCTCCTCATGTTTCTTTAGCTGTCTAGAGGCATATGCAATCACCCTATCATTCTGCATCAAAACACAACCAAGGCCTTGCCTTGAAGCATCACTATAAATCACAAAGCCATCTTTTCCATTGGGCAAAGCTAAAACTGGGGCTGAAGTCAATCTACCCTTCAACTCCTCAAAACTCTGTTGGCAGGCTTCTACCCAATCATACTTAACATCTTTCCTTGTCAGCTTGGTCAGTGGGGCTGCTATCCTGGAGAACCCCTCAACAAACTTCCTGTAATACCCTGCTAAACCAAGGAAGCTTCTGACCTCTGACACATTCTTTGGTGGTTTCCAATTTACCACTGCTTCTATTTTCTGGGGATCTACACTCACCCCATCAGCTGAAATCACATGACCTAGGAATGCCACCTTGTCGAGCCAAAACTGACACTTGCTCAACTTGGCATATAACTGTCTTTCCCTTAGGGTCTGCAATACAATCCTCAGGTGCTCTAAATGTTCCTCTGAACTACCTGAATATACTAGAATATCATCAATAAAAACTATGACGAACCTATCCAAATACGTTCAGCCTTCATCATCATCAACCATATAAACGCTGCTGGGGCATTAGTCAAACCAAATGGCATCACCAAAAACTCATAATGCCCGTAGCGTGTCCTGAATGCAGTCTTAGGTACATCACTCTCCTGCACTCTCAACTGATGATACCCCGACCTCAAGTCTATCTTGGAGTATACTCGAGATCCTTGGAGTTGATCAAATAACTCATCAATCCTAGAGTGATAGTCGATTAAGTGATGGTAACTCCTGCTCAACTGCCTCTCGTAATCTATACACAAATCGCAAACTCCCATCTTTTCTTTTTCACGAAGAGAACTCGGAGCTCCCATGGGGATATACTCTGCCTAATGAATCCCCTTTACTCAACAACTCTTCTAATCGAGCCTTAAGCTCCCTTAACTCTACAGAGCCATCCTATAAGTGAGGAATGGAACGGGCTCACCCCCTCGATCAAATCAATGGTGAACTCCACTTTCTTTCTCGGAGGTAGTCCCGCACATCCAGAACACATCCGGGAACTCTCTAACAACTGAATCTCATCCAATATACCTCCTCCTTCCCTGCCTCCACCACATAAAGCTAGATAACCCCGACAACCTTTACGTAGCATCTTCCAGGCCGTCATGGCGGAGATCATACAGGAAGATAACTCTCTACTTATTCCTCTGAACTTTACCTCCAATTTCCCTGGCCTATGCAACTTTACTTCCTTTTTATAACAATCCAATGTGGCTCTATGGCGACACAACCAATCCATACCAAGAACCACATCAAAGTCCCTCATATCTAAAGCTACAAGATCCGCTGGGAACTCCCGGGGTCTCCTCAATCGAACTCTACTATCTCGACTCACTGTCATGGTAGCAACCTGGATTCCACCGGAAGGAAACTCTCATACGAATTCTAATGGTCGGGTCTCTATCCGACACCCACATTTAAGAATGGCTTGATGCAAATGAATGCGTAGCTCCGGGCCTACTAAGGTATATGCATCATGATCAAGGATAGAAATAATACTAGTGACCACATCTGAGCTAAGATCCGCATCTTAAGCCGAGTCACAAGATATACTCCGTCCGAGTGTGGCCTGCCTCAGATCCCTAGGGCACCGCCTCTTACCTCTACCACGCGCCACCTCGCCTCGTATCGTGGCCGTCCCTCTACTTGGGAAACCTCTCCCCGTCAACTTTTGTGCGCTCATCTCTGCTGGGTAGCTAGGATCAAGCATCGATGTCTCTGCACTAATCAGCTGAGGGCACTCCCTAATGAAATGGCCTTACTGGCCATAATGGAAACACCCTAAGACCGAATCTCCGTGACTCCCCATGGTGTCGCCTCTCGACATTTGACAAATCCAGGAGGAATATTCCCGGTGCCACCGCTAGCAACCTGGGCCCCACCGATCCCTCGACTCGTAGATAGCTCCTCGACCGCACTCTGGCCTCTATACCAAGCCTTGCTTTTCTTTCTATCAGATCGTCCCGAAGCTTTGTCAGGACGCGGCCCGGTGCACTCCTCTTACCTTACTTTCCTGTCTACTCGATACATGGTCGTAGCTGTTTTGCTCAACTCTCGTAGCGGCCTCAACCAAGTCCCCAAATCTATTCCGAGGGACCACACCGACAGCCACTCGATCCTGTCGATACCCGATAAAAACCTCTGTGATTTCAGACTTCATCTCGCTTGAATGTATGGAACCAATCGAACGCTAGTTAGGAACTTCTTCTCATACTCGAATCTGACATGTTCTACATTCTAACTTGAAGAACTCCTCAATTCTTAATCCTTGTGACTCACAGGAAAGAATCGGTCGGTGAATTCTTGTTGAAATTAGTCAGTACTATTCCATCGAGGATACCTTCTTTTCAGCGGCATCCACCAATCTTTATACATCTTCCATCGAGAGAAAGCTGGAAAACAAGACCCGCTGCTCATCCGTGCATTATAACTCCATAAATCGCATTTGCTCGGTCCAACACAACCGGTGCACGGATCTGTGTGATCATATGGCTTGTGCCCGATTTTGTACTCCTACGTGACCTCCCGGTTCTTCTATAACCTCTCTAGGTGGCGGTGGAGTTCGCATTCTTTGTCGGGTCGCTATTGCTACTATGCTATTGTCACATTGCCTTACTCACAGTAAGCGATCCACGGCGCCAGGCACCTTACGGTAGCCCGGATAGTCCCGACGACCTTCTTCGGTGATTCATAGAGCGGTAGTGGAACCTACTACGTATCATCTCTCCCGGTACTTAGAAGCTGAAGCTACTTTGGAACTACCCTCCTAGGGCGACCTCTACGTCCTCTTCGACATAGTCTTTGTAATGCAATCAAATTTTATCGTTGAATTACTTCATATGTATGTACTTTGAACTTAACATGCATGGTTGCCAATACTTGTATACGATGCAGGTATTTTTAGCCCCTACAGACGGCCCAGGCGTCAGCCACTCATGAAATCCCGGTAGTTTACCTCTAACATTGAAATCCTGTGAAGCGAAGCGTATTGCTTGCTTAAACCTCTATAAAAATTTTCTTTATTTATCCTTGGATTTGGTCAAGTCTTAGCGACGGAAAAAACCGACATGGTACGCAGTAAAATTCAAATCCTGTATACATCGATTTTAAACACATCGATTATGGCAACGGCTACCAACTTGCATTCTCCACCCAAAACTACTCTATGTACATATATATATGTTCCTTTATACAAATTCAAAAGTATGTTCAGGTCTTTTCCTTATAATGTTCTGTAATTTCTGACACTTGTCTGATATCGAGGGACAAATCCTATTGTGCTCGGCGTCTTGCGTGCACATTACGGAAAATAGTTTTAAAATACAAAATAATGAGCTCGCGAGCTCGAGTGAGTGTATGCTTTTATAAACAGTTTTTCTTTCCGGAAAACATTTCAAAAAATGTAAAACTCTCTTTTACACATATTTTCCAAAAGCTTTTCTTTGCTTTACTTGCTTTGAAAGTTTCTAAAACTTTTCTTTGCTTGCTTGCTTTTGTACTTGCTTGCTTTGTTTCGCTTTTCTTTAAAAGCTTGTAAAACTCTTATTTTCTTGCTTAGAAGTTTATAAAACTTCTCATAATTTTCTTTGCTTGTTTATCATGCTTGAAAAGTTTCTTAAAACCTTTCTATTTGGCACCGAAATTTCTCAAAACTTTTCATAAAAGCAGGAGCCTTGGCTCAGCGCATGCTTGAAAAATAAAACCCCACGGGAGCTTGGCTCAACCATTCGTTTGAAATCTCAGGGGCCTGGAATCAACCGTTTGCTTTAAAACTCTCGGCACAGGCGGCCAAGGAACGATGGTTGATTTTTCAAAGCGTATCATGCTTTATAAAACATCAACCATTTAGGCCTATTTTATCTTGCTATACCCTAGTGAACGTGGGAACTTTTGTGCTCGACCGTGCGTTAGGACCTTTGTCCACGTCACCTTTTTCGGTGAATATGGTGGAATGACCTCGTGTCGCCATCACCATACTTAGTTAGAGTTCCGCGCTCTAGTCGTGTCACCAAAGTCTAACTAGTAATTAAGGCACATTTTTATGGCTTTCTTTGCTTGCTTGCTTGTTGCTCTTTGAAAAATGGTTTACAATTTAAAACCATTTGCTTGCTTGCTTATTTACTTGAAAAATGGTTTAATTATTTAAAAACCATTTGGTTGCCTTGCTTCTTTGCTTGCTTTCTTGAAAAAATGGTTTAATTATTCAAAAACATTTGCTTTTCTCAAAAATGGTTTAACTCAGAAAACCATTGGCTTGCTTTTCAATTATGGCTTAAATCAAACCCATTTGCTTGCTTTTCAATTATGGTTTAAACCAAAACCATTTGCTTGCTTTTCAACTACGTGTATGATTGGATGCATCCGAACCATTACTTGCTTTCTAAACTCATTGCTTTAAACATGGTTTAACAATTCAAAACCATTAAACACCAGTGTAAAACAGTTTATAACTATAATAATAATACACTAGTATTTTGAAAATGAGTTTAGAACACTCACCTCTTTGCTTGCTAAACTTGAGAGCACAGTTCCACACTTATCCCGCCTTTACTTTTAACTTTACAACTGAAGCGAATCTGACGACAAATTAATCGCGCCAACTTAACGTGCTTCCTAGACTTAGTCACACTCTTTATACTCTTTTAAAGCTAAGATTGCTAAGGGTTCTATTCCAACTGGAATCACCCAATTCGAGCAGAAACTCAGGATTACGTCGAAACAACCGGACTACTCTATGTCCAAAGCTGATCATAGAATTTTCTTGCATAGCCCCGAGTGAATTTTTAGGCCACTTAGGATCAGAATTGGATGATTCCTTCTCTTTACGTTTGGTTCTCCTTGAAGTCCTTTTACATGCCACTTGAATCACTCAAATCGGATAAGAAATGAGGAAGTTATGGCCAAAATCACAGCGAGTGGCGGGAAGCGGAAGCAGGGGGTGTCTGGGGTACACCCTTAAAATTAATCTTAGAGTACACCCTTAAAGTGTCTTGGTACACTTTCCTTCCCTGATAAATTAATACCGGTACACTACTGTTCATGTGCAGTACACCTTCCATATTTTTCCCAGATTTTGTTATTTTCCCACTTTTGATGCCCATTCACTCCATACAACTTCTATAATTCATAATACCTCAAAAACTAACTTGGAAATCATCTAAAAACAACTCCACAACATTTGAATTGGTGCTTTGGAACCTCAAAACACAAAACCTTAGGTGAAAAATCCAAGAACACTACCTAAGGTCCACCAATTCTTCTACACATCATGTAATTTGATGATTCCAAGTTTATTTTCTCCCAATTGGGGTTTCTCTCCTAGCTTGAGCAATTGAGTTTGTGAACTTTTTGCACAACCACTAGATCAAGGAGAAACTAATCTCCATCCAAAAACCTTGGGATTCATATCAAAACCCAAAAATAAAATTCCATACCTTGATCTTCTTCTCCTCTTCCTTAACTTCTTCCTTCTCTTCCTCTTGCTCTTGGCTCTCTCCTCTCGCTCCTCAGCTTAGTAGACCTGGCAGTATGAGACAAAATGAATTATTTTGTTTGTCTCCCACATTATATTTTAGCATTTCCTTTGATTCTGCGAATAACCCTCATCTTTTAATTATTGCAATTTTAGCTTACTTTATTTATTACTATAGCCCATCTACACCACTTAAATTTTGATTTTCATATCTTTTTGCTTAATGACCATTGTACCCTTGGTTTCCCAATACCCACAAATTAAGGTTCCATAAACTTTCATTTCCTACTTTAGTCTCAAGAATTATTTCAATATGACACTTAGTACTCTTATACACCCCTACGGTATCATATGCGCCAGACTCGAGATAGGGTGTTACATGTGAGAGTGGATTCTAAACGAGTATTTTGTCCAAGAATATATACATGGGGCCGAAAGCCGCGGTGTAGTGTAAAATGAATGCCTATGTGCGCAAGTGCGTAGTCCCAAATAATATAGTGTACTTAACGTACGGATATCGATCCACAGGGAAAGGTGAATTGACTACGGAGGTTACGCACGGGGTGTCTCTGAATAATTGATTCTAGGGTAAAATTTAGAAGTAAGGAAGCACAAGCTAAGCTGTGATTCTAGTAGATTAATGGTGTTGGCGCTAGGAGTTAAATCTCACTATCCGTTCAATGGATTACTTTTCACAAAGATATTGTTATTGATATATTTGTAATATGTCGATAAAGCGAGGTGATCACTTGCTGAGATATCCTCTCTGGAATTATATCACTTTATCTGCGTGAATAGAATCGAGTATATCTCTATCTCGACTCATTCAGAAATGCTTAAATGTTCTAACCACAGAAATGCCACCTTCGGGTTCGAATATCTCTATTAACCCGAATCGGCTAAAGGCTACTCTACCCCGGATCCACACGAATACCCTCATCTCTCGAATCTCGGATCTCCGGTGCGATTATGCTAACATTGGCGAGGACATTTATCATATAATTGAAATGCGGGTATATAGTAGATATGACAAATTAATAACATTGAATAACATGAAAGATCGAAGCTTTAATCCATTGTATGTGACAGGGTTTTGATGTAACCTAGAAAGTCTGACGTCATCATATTATCGAAAAAATAATATCTAACTATGAAAGCGGTCCAAATCCGAAACACTTCCTCCAAGTCTCTGTCGATCACGCTCTGGAATTAGTGCCTTTTCTCGTACGCCTCCTGAGTACCTAATTTACGGGCCATTCATACTTTAAATGATGAGGTCGCGAGATTTTGTTGGCGTCGCGTGACGTGGTGGCGTCGCGACGTGATCACTTCCTTGCTGCTCCTACATTGTTCTAGCTGCTTCCAAATCTGCTCTTTGCACGCTCGATGAACTACCCTTAACCACGGACACAAAATCGGGGATCTAGCCACAAAAACTAAATTATTATAAAATAAATGTGAAAAATAGCGAACCGGCAGAGTGTAAGATGAGTGTTTTAGAGCTCATCACACCCCCAAACTTAGTTTCTTGCTTGTCCTCAGCGAGCAGGCTCCCCAGATAGGACACACACCTTTCGACATAATGTAACTAATACTAAGGCAGTGTGCACATCTTGAAAAATAGGGGATCAATTTGGGTGACTCACATACCCGGCTGTTTTGCTCGATGTTCGAATTGAAGGCATGAGATATTTGACTTTCGGTAAATTCGATTGAGATAGGTAAGAGCGGCTGATGCATCAAATCCCATGGTGTTAAATAGCCTTTCCCAAAATCCCCTATGTGCTTATAGTGAATGACCTCCGGAATATACACAGGTTCCGATACCCGAAACTTAAAGCTCAACTGCCTATTAGGAAGCTAACTAGGAAAAGGATAAGGCAGCACCGTTTTATTCATGTCCTCATACTTAGAAATTTCCTCGTACCCTGAAACAAAATGGAAGAAGACCTAGTGCCAAGTTTTTAGCCAGGGTGTTCTGTAGCGGGGATCCATTGGTGACTCCCCACCGGTTGGTTAAGGGCACCCGGGCATTCAATTCCCTTAAAACTTCACCCGAACACTCAGCAATTTCAAGGCCACAGGTTGCGTGAATGATCCATCTTACATCCCATGTAGCGGGCGTGAAGTCGATGACTCCGACCAGTTGGCTCTCGGGGCATTAAGGCTTATAGGCCCCTCGGTGTGTGCGGGGTTCGATTGGATGATCCAGCTTATTCTTATGCATATACCTAATTTTTGTCATATTTCTTTTTCTTTTTCTCTTTTCATTGTTTTGTATTTTCTCTTTTTGGTTTGGGCTCGTGTGATCTGCTGATTAGGTGTCCCATCACTCAAATAGTTGAATCTCCTAGGTTGATCGAACTTTACAATGATTAGTTCGGCACCTATACCATACTCACGAAAGTCCACTGTGTGAGTGTGATAGGGTTTTTGAGAACCTGGTTTCTTGACTACCACGGGATTGATTCACTAGCCACTTTTCGACTATTCAACCTAATTCTGAGGCATCGAGCAAATGTATGCATTGAAACAGTTTATAGTGAACTCAATCGAAATTAATCCTCAATATCAAAATGGCACCCATGTATGCGATCACTACATGCAAAAATGTCCTAAAACACACGCAAACAACTAACACACTTGACTCATTAACATGAAAGTGTGATGTAAAACAAACTAAAACTAAGCACAAACACCACCCAAATGCTTTTGCATGCAATACTAAAAACAAGAACACAACTAATATGCGGAACAAACTAAAAAATGCATACTACGAATCAAAACAACAATAAGCAAGAACAAAACGCAAGTACCTATCAGCACATCCCCCGAGCAAAATATCGGTGTCCTCCTTTGGTAAGATATAAACAATAGAGTAAGGGACTCCCCTGAAGATCAACTGCGGTGGAAGTGGTGGAGCCAGGTGGAAAAACGAGGAATTTGGGTGGCGGGCACGCATAGGCTATTCTTCTTCCAGCCAGAATGATGCTTTGATTAGACGGGGTATCCGCATGTCAACACGCAACGCCTCCATATCACAGGTAGAGGACCGGTGCTCTTTGGGTCTCGTCGGAATGCATCAAAGCGCTCGGTGAGTGAGGCCACTTGGGTCCTCAGATGCGGTGAAGGAGGAGGAACAGCGCTGAGGGCTCTTTGGGGTGGTGGTGGAAGTGGGTGAGACGGGCGGCCTATGTCATCTGGGTGTCGCCTGGGAATCCGCGAGGCCCGATGTCGGAAGCTCGTCCTCGTACGGGCTCGTGGCCCGCAGTCATAGACCCTCGGGTTGCGGGACACCAGAAGTGTGTCGCCAGCCCGATACGTGGCTCGGATGAAGCCGGCCTCATTGTCGTCGAGGCACCACGGCTTGTTGTACAAGCCAAAGATCAGAAGGTGCGGGTTCATTTCGGCGTCCGGTTATGGAGGATCGCATCTCATAACACCTTGACATCGAATGGTATATATCTTGGATAATGGCGAAGTTAGCGCCCCGGGCCGCATTTGTTTTGTCACCTCACACACATTCGTCGTCGGGATAAGACGCGAAGTGATGAAGTGATGCCAAACCTTGGGAATGAAGGCCAAATGTTTGGCCTTAAATTTCTTTGTGTGGCGCCTTTATTGATCCTCGCTCTGGCCTTTGGTGATATGCGGATGACCTCGGGGTGGTCGAGTGCTCACGTAGGCGATCAAAGGCCCGCCCGATGCATGCTCTAAACTATAAAAGCTATTGATCGACTCCGCACTGAAGTCGACCAATCGCCCATACCGAGACCGCGCGAGGACATAGAGGCGAGTTGGCGTAAAATTAAGGACTACGGCTCATCGGCCATTTGGGCGAGGTTGGCATAAAGCACGCCACCCCCCTTAGCCTCGATAGTCTTTCACGAAGAAATCATCAGGTGATGAAACCCCTTCTCTTTAATGGAAACGGCGGTTTTACCGTGGTGCCAAACCGCTCGGCGACAACCTCATATTCTGAAGCGCGAGGCGCCGGATGTGATCGGGTCCTCGGTAGGCCGACTCGGCTTAGCAATTTGATTACGCCTCTTGCCAGACATATTGACCTAGAACACGTGGTAGTGGCCCCAAAGTGGGCACCCTCTTGACTTGGACAAAACACAAACACAATGTGCTAGAAAAACTAACTAAGACTCAGAGACTCGAATTCCTAACTCAAGACTCAGACCACTACTCTGAACTAAAAAATACTCACAATAGACATATAAGCCCCGAAACCATACGGAGTACAAGGTACCCTAGAATGTCACGACCCCTGACTGGGAAGCGAGGCAGGTGGGAAATGCCTAATGACCGAAACCGGGGAAGGGTGGCTCGTAGGAGAACCTGATGGGGGTCGAGAGGAACAATGTCGGGACCTCAGGCCGGTGTGAGAACGAGGCTCACGTAGTCCGGTGAAGGAGGCATTGCTCGGGACGGCTAGGGTTTGATTTTGGGTGTGTGGTGAAGAGCCAAAAATGGCCCGATCTTGGGCCCAAAGCGGTGTGTCGCGACGTGCGGGATCCGCGTCGCGGCGTGACCAGGAGAGATTCAGCAGAAGCGGCGTCGCGTGGAGGATAGCGTCGCGGCGTGACGAGAAGGCTTATCTGAATCCATGTGCTTCGCGGCGTGGAAGATTTACGTCAGCGACGTGAGATTAATACAACCCAGCGTCGGCGGCGTGAAACACCTGCGTCGCGGCGGCGGAGAATTATGAATTTGGCGTCGCGGCGTGAAAATACCGCGTCGCTGGCGTGAAACCTGCGTCGCTGACGTGAGGAAAAAATTCGAGCATATTGAAGATTTCATGAACGCAGACCCCCTCTCTATTACTTGTGACTCCGCTAGGCTTGTAATGCGTAGTTGGAGCGAATTCTCCCCACGACTGCATCCAGCGCATCACAGTAAACAAACAAGCCGAAAATACCAATCACAAATAAAACCGGAAACCTAAAATCGTAGAAAATAAACAATAGAACTTGGAGCAGGCAAAGGAAAGTTTAGAACACTTGAGTTGCCTCCCCGAGCGCTATGTTTAATGTCGTTAGCTAAACGACCTGAATCTCAACATGCAAGACACTTGGATAAACGAGAAATGCTTATGCGCATCCTTATAGTGCTCACTTGATGCCGAGGTGGATGAAATACTCTTACGTACATGCCCTTGCCCTTCTCGGTGTCTTCACAATGCGATAAGCGGTTTATCCTGAAATTTTTCTCATTGCCTTGCAAAATCTCTACGTATCTTGAAGTTGAGATATCTTCATTTGGATCGTAGTACGGATTAGCCGTGGGTTGGAAGACATGGAAAGTGATCTCGTCTCCTTGGACTCTTAGTTTGAGTTCACCTTCTTGCACATTGATTTACAGGCTTTCTGCTGGCTAGGAAAGTCACCAAGTATGATGGGGACGAATGATCTTACATCCATATCGAATGACAAAGTCTCTTTGGAAGGACAAACTTACCAACTTTTACTAGCACATTTTTTCGACTATACCTCGAGGTGTTGGTATGACCTATCCATGAGGATTGTGGCGATTGTGGTTGATTTCGATTCTCGACTTTAGCCTTTTAAACATCGAGTGGCATCAAGTTGATGCTGCTCCCGAGTCACATAAGGCTTTTTCCGATACCCTATTCCCTATAGAGGCAGTGCCATAAATTTACCGGGTCTTGAAGTACCAGGAAGTTTCTTTTTGCGATGGCCTTTGCATTCCTGATTAAGGCGATGGTCCCCATATTCTTCTAACTTCTTCTTACTCTTCTAAGATCTTTTCATGAATTTCCGTAACTAGGCATGTTCTCAATGCCTCCAAAATGGTATATTAATATGTAGTTTCTTGAGATGTCGAGAAACTTTGCAAACTTCTTCTCCGACTTACCTTTCTTCAACCTCACGAAGTGCGGGATTGGTATAGCGGGTTCATACTGTTTTTATGCATTTCTCGGTTTCTTCTGGCACTTTATTATCCTTGGTTGTTATGTGTATCTAGGGCTGCTTTCGGTTTGTATCACAGTCTTTGAAACCAGCCTGATCATGTCCTTTATTTTCTAGTTCTCGTATCACTGGTTGTGGCCCCAAGTTCTCCAATTCTCTTCCACTCCTTAGAGTGATGGCCTTGCAGTATTCTTTCCCTTCTCCTCTAGGGTTTGCCTCTGAATTGCTTGGTAGTGAACCCTGTGCCTTTCAGTCAATAAATTGGCCATTTGACCCATCTGTACCTCAAATTTCTCCGTATGCTGCTTGATTGTTCAATTAGATTTTCTTCTTTGCATGTCGCCTTGGTCTCATTCATGAAAGCGAGGAATGAGAGTCAACATCTGTGCGAGCTTATAAATCAAATTTTTCGGAAGTTAGTTCATTCGCTCGGTTTGAGGGCATATTGTTACAGTTATTTCGCCATCCATACCCTTGATTGTTTTGATTATCTTTAGTTCTGATTATTTACGCCGCCGCATCGCTGATTCGGTCGGTAGTTGTTTCCCCATCACGGTCCTTGCTGCGTGGTTGGTAAGTGAACTTTGGACACATCTTTGAAGCTTGCTCCATTTGTAGTTTCTTTAGTGACACATTCCACACTACTATGTTGTCCTCCCTGAATTCACACAACTCCATGGGTGAAGATGCGTATGGCATGTCTTTGTTCCTCTTTGTCTATTTAGGCACATTTGGTCGAATTTGAGCCACATGATTTACGATTATTTGAGAATGTATGCATGCCACCACCGTGTTCTTTGGTGTAGCCTTCTCTCTAGGCCTTTGATTAGTGTTGGTTGCGACATCTTCCAATATCTCATACGCTGCAGTGCAGTAGTTTTCTTCATCGATCCTCCGGGCAGGCATACATCATTGTTAGGTTGCATTTCTCGGACCATTGTAGAAGGTGTGGACTTGCATCATCTACGGTTAGTCGATTGGTAAGGACACTTCCGCAATAATTCATGAAACACCTGTCACGCCTGCGCGGGTTTTCCCCCTCCCTAGTTGTCCAAGCGTATTGATTTCTTGCACAGTTGTGCAATTTTAATGATGGAAAGAACTTGGTCAGAAATTTTGCACCAAATCATTCCATGTAGTAATGGAATACGGTGGTTATTTGGTTAGCCGGGTGTTTGGCTCTATCCCAGGAGTGAAATTAGGAACAACCGTAACCTTAGAGCTTCTTGTAACCGTTGTATTTTGATGATGTCGCAAAGCCCGGTAGTCAAATGCATGTTCGGGTTCTCATGGAATTAGTCCATGGAACAAGATACGAAGCTTATCACATCTTGTGGCGACTTCAATTCGGTGTTGCTTGAATAGGTGGCCCGATCGATGGTATACGAAGCGATTGGCGGTAACACGAACTCATCTAGTAGCATGAAAGGGTCATGCGGGTTTTGTATCGCGGTGCGGTGCACGATTCCTTCCATGATTTCCATTTTGGCCTCTCTGTGGATTCGATCACGTTCAATGCCAAGATTTTGTTCTTGATTATTTTTCCATGACTATTGGATTTTTAATACATTGCATTCTCACATTCTCGGCGCGTCTGTGCGAAGTCTTTAAGCTCAGGATCACAGTGTTAAATGGTCGATTTTGCTACTCGCATGTACTCCTTTGAAACACGTACTGCAATAACACACGAACTAACAAAACCAAATTACCAGCACTTGTAAAAATAACAAAAATGAGAAAAATTCAGAATACTATCTATGTGCTCACTTCTCTATATCAATTTAAACCTTTCCTGACAAAGTATCAAAACAATGAGGGCGGCAGGTGTAAAATGAATGCCCTATGTCTTAAGTGCCAGTAGCCCCAAGTAATATAGTGCCTTAGCGTGCGGATATCGATCCATAGGGAAAGTGAATTGACTACGAGAGGTTACGCTTTTGGACAATATAAGATAATTGATTCTAGAGGTAAAAAATTTAAGTAAGGAAACTACAAACTAAGCTAGTGATTCTAGTGAATTAATGGTGTTGGCGCCTAGAGGTTAAATCTCCTATCCGTTCAATGGATTACTTTTCTAAAGATATTGTTATTCAATATATTTGTAATATGTCAATGGCGAGTGATCTTGCCCTCGAGATATCCTCTCTCGAGGTATATCCCAGCTGTCACCGTGAATAGAATCGAGTATATCTCTATCTCTCATTCGGTATTCCGAAATGCTTAAATGTTCTAACCACAAATGCCACCTTCGAGGTTCGGAATATCTCTATTAACTTGAATCGGCACAAAGGCTACTCTACCCGGATCCGGAGATACCCTCATCTCTCGAATCTCGGATCTCCAGTCACGATTATGCTAACATTGGCGGACATTTATCCTTATAAGTGAAATGCAGTATAGAGTAGATATGACAAATTTAATAAGTGAATAACATGAAAGATGACTTTAATCCATTGTATGTGACGGGGTTTGATGCTTAACCCTAGAAGAGATCTAAGAACATCATCTATTATCAAAAAATAATATCTAACTATGAGAAGCGGTCCGAATCCAGGCACTTCCTCCAAGTCTCTGTCGATGCGCTGCGGAATTCGGGTGCACTGCCGTGCGCCTCCCGATACCTAGTTTCACGGAGCCATTGTACTTTAAATGATGAGGTGCAGTTTTGGTGGCGTCGCGACGTGGTGGCGTCGCGGCGTGGTGGCGTCGCGGCGATGGTGACGTCGCTGACGTGACGATCACTTCCCTTGCTGCTCCTCATTGTTCCAAAGCGCTTCAAAATCACTCTTTACGCTCAATGAACCTGTAACCACACGGACACAAAATCAGGATCTATTACGAAACTATAAAATTATTATAAAATAATAACTTTAGATGTGGAATGTGAGGCGGCGTGAGGTGTAGGATGGAGTGTTTGGAGGCTGCCTCATCAATACACTCTAAACATAATGTAGCAGCACATAATATTTTTCCAAATTAACATTTTGTTATTAGGTTATCAAGAATTTGATTCTAAAAGTCTCAACATTCCCAAATTGACAGCCCATAACCTACTCAAACATTCTTGTTTTCAATTTTCTAATATTTTTATATTAATGTAGACAAATACAAGATTCCCCAATGTATTACCTCTCTCTTCAATATTAATCATATTGTACTTATCAAGACATGGAATAGATCAAGGATAAGCTAGCTATGAGTCTTGTCCACGAATTTTAGATGTAAATAATGTTTTTTCTTTAAAAAATTACAAAAATAATGTATATTTCAAACAATTGCTCAATCTAGTTCGTCTGAGCCACGTAGGCAACACATCAGCAAAGGCAGAGTCTTGAACAGTGACTTTTAAACAAATTTGATTCAAAAGTCGTTGTTC
Source organism: Tetrastigma voinierianum (assembly GCA_016808115.1). Taxonomy (NCBI): domain Eukaryota; kingdom Viridiplantae; phylum Streptophyta; class Magnoliopsida; order Vitales; family Vitaceae; genus Tetrastigma; species Tetrastigma voinierianum. The sequence continues at coordinate 114,875 of JAEQBH010003090.1, forward strand.
TGGACAACGATTTTATCATTAATTCAAAAATCGTTGTTCAGGACAACGACTTCATCGTGTTTAAAATTTGAGCGAGACCACCCTTCTTCTTCTTCCCTCCTCCATTTATTCCATTTCTCTCATCTCCTTCTCCCCTCCGGCGATGGTGTTAGGGCTTGGTGTTTTCCCTCCGGTAACGGCATTAGGTTTTGGTGTTTTGTGCCTCATGTCTTCTCCTAGTACTCCATTGTACTCCACAACAAGTAACCCTCCTACATTGAACTGTTTTTTTATTGAAATTTTTCTTACATTTCCAGTTTTATTTAGAGTGTTTTGTTGATAATGTGGTGATAAATCTTTGGGTTTGGTTCCCATTAAAATATGTGGTGATAATCTTTAGTTTGTGTGTTTTGTTAATAATGTGGTGATTAAATATTTATTTTCTTGAAAACCAAACATATGGAAACTAAAGAACTTGTTTGATACACATTTTTTAAACATTTTGAGAACAATTAGTTGAAAACACATAGAACATTATTTTGGTGTTTTCTGAAAAGTATTGTTGTTATCTGAATTTAGTGTTTTTTGTCCTACATTGAACTATTTTTTATTGAAAAATTCTTACATTTCCAATTTTATTGTTGTGTTTTGTTGATAATGTGGTGATAAATCTTCGGTTTTGGTTCGTTAAAATGCGTGGGGATAATCTTTTATTTGTGTGTTTTGTTGATAATGTGGTGATTAAATCTTTATTTCTTGAAACCAAACATACGAAGCTAGAACTTATTTGGTACTGTTTTTAAAACTGTTTTTGAGAACAATTATTTGAAAACACATACAAAATTATTTTGGTGTTTCTTGAAAAGTCATTTATTATCTAAATTTAGTGTTTTTGTGTTTTTCTTAAACAAATTTTCTTAAAAGCAAAGTAAAGTATGAGCTAGACCAACTAAGTTGCCTCGTTAAGGTCAGTAGGAGAGTTTGAGTATGTTCATCCAATGCCTAATGTACGATCGATGGATACTTAAAGTTATCATACAAAATTATAAATTAATTATAATTCAAAGAAATGACATTAATTTAGGGAAGGCAAGGGTCCTTTCTCATCGCGATCATATGGAATTTATTTATAGTTATTTCTATTTTTGCAAAAATAATTTAAACTTAATAGGACATATATTGGAAATACGCATATTCCACATATCTTCACTTCCCATTCTAACATAGTCTGAACCTTGGATCCCTTCCCTTTCCATACCCGCACTTCAGTTTGACCCGACCATTTAAACTAGGTCTTATTGGCATTTCTTTTTTATTGAAGAATATTGGCATTTTTTTTTTATTGAAGAATATTGGCATTTATTGGCATTTGTTTTTATATTTATTTCTATTTTGCGCAAAATAATTTACTCTAATTAGGACATATATTGGAAATAAGTATATTCACATATCTTCACTTTTCATTGTAACATAGTAATTTGTTTCTCATAAATTCGTTTCTATTGAGACTTGAACCTTGGATCCTTCCCTTTCCCACACCCGCCTTGGTTCTTAATCACTTGAATTAAGTCTTATTGACATTTTATTTTTTTTTGTTGAAGACTATTGGCATTTGTTTTTAAATCTTAAGTTCCTATTAAAAATAAATAAAATTTATAAGTTATTGAGCCTGGTTGAAATGGTAAAGAGGTGGGATAAATTTATATTCTAGAAGGTACCATTTGGGTTGAAAGGATATAATTACTATTATTTTAGTGTTAAAAATAAATAAAAAATAAAAGTTTATATTCTTTTGAATTGATTTTACAAATCATTGCTATTTTAACTTAAAATCTTTAAGAATTTTTTATTTCATTTTACACAATAATTAATATTTCTTGTTTTTAATTCTATTCACTTGACATTTTACTTTGTAGTACTATATTCTTATAAGGATATGACCCAATGATAATCCCGTGACCCTATGCTACTCTTTTACCATTTATGAATGAATAATAGAAAATAGCAAGCCTATCTATGAATAAATTTTAATTAAAAACCAAGTCGGAAATTACTTCACATAATCTACGGCGAAATGTGTTTTGTTCCACTATTCCGTGACATGTTACTTCCTATAATCTCACAGCGAAGTATATCCTCATATTATTTAACTGATTGGAACCATTTTTGTATAGGTCGAATATGTTTGTTTCCACTATTCGTAATTATGTTATTACCATTGGAAAAATACTAAGGATTGAAACATATGAAATATGTCGAGAGCAGTTGTCATTATGCGCTTTGGATGTACCCGATTGCGTTTGAACTGTTGGGTAATATGATATACTCAAGAACACACATTGACAAGCAAAGGTTCAAATTAGTCCTCAATTATAAGTATCCCCTAAAAAGTGGAAATAGGTTCCAACTTTGTCCAATATGGGACGACAATAGTGTGTACCGAATGTTGAAATTGGTTAACACAATTGGCATAAAGAAAATTGAATTGTACATTGAGGTTTAGGTGCGCGCCCACGGCTTAGGGGTCGTTTTCTTTCCTTTTTCCTTGCAGTCCCACATGGCATATAATAATATAAAATGAGTCATTCTTCATACATGGACCACTGGAAAAAAAAACAGGAAAACTCACGAAAATGTTTTTTTTTTAACACAAAACTACATAAAATATAATACATTTTGTTCCACATGCACGAAAAACCTGGGCTACCAACCCGCTAAGCCACAATTACAAACAGGCATTTCCAGCTACCTTCACAGCGGGTCCGTGAGCCTCATTGCCTTCCTGACAGGGATGAGCAACGTCCGATGAAGAAATTTTCCTATGAGAATACTCTCACACAAGTACACATGCAATGCCATATTCGCAATTTCACACACATTCACATAAAATATACATAATAGGTATATGAATGTCATATGCCAAATCCCTTGCCTAGAGCCCTCACCGTTTCCCTCACACATGCATTTTTCCATGTATAATAAAATCATTTCTAAAACAAAATATTTTTGTCTTATCTCTCTCAAAGGTTAGTTAGATAGACTCCGATAAAATTTTGGACCACCCTCCGATATTTTTCATTTGGACAAACTCCGATAATAATTTGGACTAACCTCTTATATTCATTTTTTGACAGACTCCGATAAGTTTGGTGGACAACCTTTTGAGAAAAACCATTTATTCATGCTATGCATTCACACCCAATATGCTTGATGTCCCCATGCATGTGAGGTGTACAACTCACGCATGATATTTATTTATTTTCATGCATGCATGGCTAATTTCTAGCGTAATGACGCCCAGATCCGGGGGTCCGTTATTGCAAATCAACCCGCGGAATACAAGTGGATGTCGGGTTCTTGACGCCACTTCAAAAATGACGAGAGTCTCCTTTGTGGGAGCTCTGCCCCAGAATACAATACCATATCCTGTGTCCCAAACGATCCTGATATAATCGATATATCCAATCACATGAGTAATACGGCCACTTGGGCCCATAAACAATACTTAATATACATACCAACTATGAATCCAACTATATCCAATAGTTCTCAGAGTTCAATTGTTTACTCTTATCTGACACATATATTAAATTACAGAATTCTAATAAATGCTTGTAAAGTAACAAACACAATCCGGCTTTTCTTTAAAGCTTCGGCCTACAGACGAGCCATCTCATATGCGCTCCTGTGCACGAAAATATGTTCCCTCGACGAGGTAGGCTAATGCTTCGATAATTAGAATACTCATACAAGTAGGCTACTCACACTTTAAGTGCAGTGCAATGTTCGATGGCTGCGCATTCAAAGCAAATGCATATGATCCTGCCGAATGTCTACGACTAAACTCGAGATCAAGAGTCCTCACGACTCTCTCACACTCGCCTAAGCCTTGTATGAGAATTATTGTTTTATTAGTGGACAATCCTCCGATGTATATATATGTCAGTTGGGCGCTCCGACTGATTGATATATTATTTGTTTAATGGACTACCCTCCGATATGAATATCAATTGGGCGCTCAAACTGATTGATATTTTAAATTTGAACTACCCTCCCAGATAATTAATGTTTTTAAACGACCCTCTGAGCATTTTCTCTAGACTCATCTCATCACAACTCACTCCTATAATCCTAGGGTGTTCAGGTACATATGGAATGCATGTATACCAGCTCAATCTGATCTAATCACATGCAAATATATAAACATGAATATGCCGCATAATTGAATCCACATAATCATGTTTATGTAATTTTTACAACTCATATACATCAAATTAAGCTCACTTAGGCTAATGATCAAACACGAAACAATTTAATTTAAATCCTCGGCGAACACATATTCACACAAAATATATTTTTCACAAAATATATTTTGAGAACAACTATTTGGGAATAGTAGAGCACCGGTTACTATTCAGAAAAATCCTAAAATCAGCAGTTCACTTAGTAGACCCACAATTCTTGTCATTCGGCCCAATGCATATCAAGCAAGCATTTAATGCACAAATTATACAAAATGCACTAAACGTGACACGTGCCATACGAGAATTTGTTCGATTTTGTTTCAAATTATATCAATTCATCCCGGGTTAGGACGATGAGTAGGCCCCTCAAACTCAAATTCGACTCAAACATCGATAAAGCACTTAAGAAGAATAAAATCCAAGTAAGGAGAAACCCTACCTCTTGGGTTGAGAAACTCCATAAATCTGAGTACTTGCAAGCCTCTCCGCGTCGAGCGGTTCCCTCTTGTCCGGCTAACGCCAAACGGTCGGATCGCCGTATTTTAGAGAAGTTAGACTCTCACTCACCAACGCCATTTCCAGTTTGCGCCTCTTCTTTACCCAGCTCCATTTTTGTTCTTTTAATCTTTGGAGAAGACACATAACCCTTTTGTCTTTTGTCACTTAAACAATTTAATTAATTTATTCCACTTCTTTCTCAGTTTTGACATTCGGCCTTATCGGCCATCCATTTTTCATCATTTCTCTACTCAGCACCACTTATGGTACATGAGTACTTATTATATGTGACTTTACGTCGCGCCGAAAATCATTCTGGCGCACCGAAGCGCGATGCCTCAGCGATGCCGACTCCATTATCTCGGAATATTACGAAATTTTATGTACTAACGCTAGATTTTTTTGAGCGATTAAGCGGTGAAATCCGTTCCAAGTAAATCAGAATCTACAGAATAAATTACAGTTTGCTTTGGCAAATAGCAATTTTTAACGAGTGGTGTGCCCTTTTTCCAAAATTGGAATTCTAAGGTCCTTACAAAAGTTTGCATGTTATTCCATAGGAATTATGACATGCGAGCTGAATTCCCTTCCATCAGTCTCCTCCTTTATAAAAATAAAGCATGCATTACTTTACATATTTTCACGTCAAAAGCGCATGTATCTAATATTGCATTCATGCCCTTATCGACATTTCTCTAAAAACAACATATTATTTAAACAAGAACACATACAAGGCTGAAAGTTCTTTCCGAGTTCTAAACAATGACAATGGTACCGCAAAGAAATCCATTATCAAAATATTTTCCGCGGGTTAAACTTTGAAAATCCATTTCGGCATCAAAATGCCCATAAAATGTACCACGGTTGCATTCAAACTATTTGACCATTCATTTGTCACGTAACGCAACAAGTTCACATACGCATGTTATACAATGAAATTATGACATCTGGAATTGAATTTTCATCCGATTTCCTCACGAAAAATCGTATGCATTACTTTACATATTTTCACATCAAAAACTACATGGTATCTAATATTGCATGCATGCCCACATAAACATTTCTCTCTAAAAACAACATATTTAATTTAAACAAGAACACAACACATCTGGCGGAAATTCTTTCCGAGTTTCTAAACAATAAACAATGATGCAGTGTCGACATCCATGATATTTTCAGCAAGTTCAGCACCCTTGCTAAAGAATCGAGTTCCTAGCATCAAAATTGCCGAGAGAACATGCAGTTTGTTCAAACTATTTTGAACCAGCCCCCATGTTGGGACTAAGCTCTGGCATTGAATGGCCCCTAGACCAAGAATCTAGTAGAAAGAACTATACCTTGTTGGAGTGTATACCAACTCCTCCTTCCTTTCTTCTTCCTTTCTTCTCCCTTTCTTCCTTCTTTTCTCCCTTTCTTTCTTTCTCTCTTGTCTACGAACCGTTTCCTTCCACCACCAAACTAAGTTGGTTTGGTTTGAGTTAGGTGTAGAACCTCAATCATTCTGCCAGTACCTTGTAAGTAGTACCATGTGTTTCCATCCCAACAACTTCATATCCATAAGTCCTTCACGAGGTTTAGGGCATGACATGGCCCGCCCATGTGCGAAGTGTCCCTCACCCATGTGCCAGAGTGTCCTCACCTGAGTGCCCAGGATGGGAACCACGTCCCCCATTCCACGTGTCACGCAGTTAAGCCCCAGGCGGCGAAATAAGTGAAATTCCGACTGTCTCGGAATTTAACAAAATTTGACGGCGTACCTAGATTTCACGAGACGAACAAAACGGCGAAAACCATGTCGCCATCCGAGATCTAGAGAAATTCCTAAGTTTATCGTTTGTACTGCAACTATAGTCTATCGTTTTGCAATTTTATTTTTTTTTCGGGTTTTTATAGTTCAAGTTAGGCCTCGAGAGTGAATCAATGTGATTACTTTTGGATTTATTAGTTAGAGAAAATGATAATGTTGCGGGGTGGACTATGATTGTAGGCTAGTAGCGCTCAGCTTACTGATACTAATAGATGTGAAGTGTATGGAGATGATGAAGACTGTGAAGATGAAGAAGCTAATGATGAATTTGATGAAGATGGTGATGATTAAAATTTAATGGAAATAGATGTTCAATCTGATGGACATCTTTCATCCTTTCATGTTCTTAACCAAGTTTTGGAGAATGAGCAAGGGATATATGTCTCTGTGGATGTGCAGCTTATGGTGTATCAAATAGCCCGAATGATGAGGACCTAGATAGTCATCCTGTTGATTATCACTTAACACCATCCTCAAATTTGAAAAAGTGGAAAACCTTGTCTTGTTATTTAAAGTGATTGGACTCCATGGGTGAACATAGTACCGTCTCGAGTGGAGAATTTGTAGTTAGCCAAGTTTTTAATTCCAAATCTGATTTGCAAGAGGCTACAAAGATTTACTCAATTAAAAGCACACAAGGTTTGTGGTTGTTGCATCCTCAAAAAAATTGCTAGTTTTAAGATATAAAATTTGTAGAGGAATATCAATGTCCATGGAAGCTTAGTGCCATACTTGTGAAACATACTTGTTTATTTGTTATCGCTAAGTATAAAATGTTGCCACTTGCTTCAATCCTTGCTTGAATCGAGACCATCATCAATTGAACTCAAACTTAGTTTATACTCATATATGAGGCTATTATTAAGGCACAATTCACTTTGTCAGTATTCTTTATTCAAGCAAGTGTGATGGAGAAAAGCGGGGATATGAGATTTCTACATAAAAGGTGATAGATGGAAAGCATAAAGCAATTAGAAACTTGACCGGTGAATTTTTCAATCATATACAAATCACCTTACGTTTCTTGTTGGCCCTAAAGTAATCAAATGTTGTGTTGCAATTTGGAAAACATTTTGCAGTAGTCATATATCGAACAACGAGATATTTCCGTAGCGTATTACGGTCATTGAGCCATCCCATTGAAAGGTTCAGTTATTGTCGTCTTGTATTGAGTATTAATGGTACACATTTGTATGGAAGTATAAAGGCACATTAATGATTAGTATAGGTGTGATAGAATGTCAGTTGTGTTTCCATTGGCATTCAGCTAATACAAAGGCGAGAACTTTGAGTGATGGGGATGGTTATTGGCATATATCGAAACAAAGTTACTTGGCAGGATGGAATTTGTATTTATATCAAATGACGTCAGTGTTAGTAGCGGCTATGGTGATCCTCATCTCGAGTGGGTTGAACCATCTGCCTATCACAAGATTTGCATGCGTAATCTTGCAAGCAATTTTATGACTCACTTCAAAGATAAACTCTTGAAAATTTTGGTTTGCAAAGCAGCTTAAGCGACTAAACAACGCAAATTCAATAGGCATATGGCTACAATTAGGAGAATTAATCTGAAAGCACAACAATGATTGAAGGTGATCCCTGTTGAGATATGGGCATTTTCACATGATGGAGGTCAAAGATATGGGATAATGACTACCAACATGTCTGAGGTATTTAACAATGTTCTTAAAGGAGCTCATAGCTTACCAATAACTGCATTAGTTCGATTGGCCTTTTCCGGCAATAGTTTACTTTGTTGCAAAAAGGGAACAAAGTGCTAACAAATTGGCATTAGATGAGCAATACACTCCTTATGTTGATGCTCGGATTAAGGCCCATGTAGTTAAAAATTTGGGTTTGTGATGCTGACCGGCACCCCATGATAGGAAAGGGTGTCACAAAATTGAAAATTATAACCCTTTTAACTTACATCATTCTAAACAATTATCTTGAAAATATATACTTACAAAATATATATATAAATTATCATATTACAAAATAATATCATACCCCACCATTGGAGTGATCAACATATTCAATTACATTATATACAAAACTTTTCATTGTTTTCAAAATATATGTACATTATCCCGAAAATAAACCAAAATATCACAGTGAGCACCTATTGTTGTGTTGGCCTCTACTGATGTGGACATCTTTTACTATTACCGCACCCTCGATACCTACATGGATAAACACCCGTGCTAAGCTTTATAGTTTAGTGGGGATCCATAAATTTGGACGACCACTATAACGATCGTCACAAACACATGTACAAATGCATCTAACTATACATATACATATATATTTAACCATATCACTAACTTTTCAACATAAGGTAATAAATCATAACAATTCCACTAATTGATTTATTTGCATATTCATGACATTCTTTAATCTTTAGCCATATAAGTTATGCTTCATGTCTTATATCTTGTCATTTATAATTTCATTTCATGTAATTTCCATGTTTTATGCCTTTTATAAACATTACAAAATTTTCATCTCATCTTATGTCATGCCTACATATTCCAAAGAAGTGGATCATGGGACGAAACTGTATGTACGAGAGTATTATCCTTTGTATGAGACAAATTTATAAAGCTATCTTGTGTTGTATGACCCAAACGAGAGTCCTATAATGATCCAAATGGGATCCATGTCATGGAAACCCAAATGGGGCCCTCTATCACATAAACTGTATGTTGCAATGTTATTTATCCCCTATAGGCATGCCCTATCTATCCAACTACCCGGTCATAAGGGATTCGAGTTTTATTATAAATACAGCGATCTTTCAAATATCAAAACACATCCCATATACATGAATAATTATTGATATCCTATATACATATGGGATATTCACTATCAATTATTCTCTTGAACATGTGAGATACTTTCACATATTTCTTATGATCATTTGACTGTATTCTGTGCTCTTCATATAACAAAAATACATGTACTCTTCTTCACACGATCAAAGTTCATATCCTTTCGTACCATAATCATCTCAATATATTTATCCTATATCATGTAACATTAATTCATATAACTTTTATACAATTTTCATTATTACATACTCATAGCTTCTACCTACAGGCACATATCTCTTTTTATTGGTTTTCTATAATCATTTAAGAGACATCTAAGTGTCTCAGGGTCACATAGGAGAAGACAAATGAGTCTTCTCACAAACAGGGGTTCATCACGCCGAACCTTAACTGACTGAAAATAGAACTCCGCTTTTGTGAATTTTCTTGGTACAATGGGGTCCAAATCTGATTACACTTCCTCCATGTAAGTTGTTCTCCTAGAAGTCAGTTTACCAGAAATTAGAATCACTACATTGAATCAACCTATCCCCGAGATGTGGCTCAACCTCCAAGTAGTGCGGAAGAACCTTCAATTGACAAAAATAGAGCTCCACTTTGATGAATTTCTGGAGTACAATGGGGTCCAAATATGAATACACTTCCTTCATGGGTTATTCTACAAAATTCTCTAGTTTACCCGAGTGAATCACTCAATTTGGATCACCAAAACTCGGATACCTAACACAAACATCAAGACTAATTACATTGGCCGAACTAGTAGGACTGAAATTTGGACCCATTGTAGAGTCTTAGGCTAATAATCTAACGCGAGGTCTTCAACACGTTTGTAGCTAAGGGAATTAGGATTCTCCTCGAATTAGAATCACCCTAATTAAAAGTTCTCTAGGCCAAGATATGGTCAAATAACTCACTTAGGGTTTGGGGAAAATTTGAGTAGCATCTCCTCTTTACCAACCTGCTTCTCCTTACACCAATTTCTACCTCATTTGAAGAACCCAACAAATAAAAATACCAGCAATTCAAAATATGCAAACCACCACAAGATTAAATCCCATACCCTTTCTTGACAAATCTCAAACCTTAAGCTTCTCCTTCCCCTCTTCCTCTCTTCTCTCTTTCTCTTCTTTCTTCTTCCTTCTTCCTTTCTTCATAGCGTCAGTAGAACCTTGAACAAATGGAGAACCAGCCAAGAAATTAGTTTCTCTCCCAACCGTAGCCCTAACTCCAAATGACAAAATAGGAAACTTTCCTTTCTTAGAAGACCATGTTTGGTCTTAAGGAGTTGGCCTCGCACTCTCTTTTACGATTTAGTCCTCCCTCTTTTTACTCTTGGCCTTCAAACTTCCTTTTTATAATTTTTATCTCAATTTTTTAGTAACACTTTTCTTAAACAATTCCATCTATGTCTTTGACTATTAAATTACCATATGCCCTTCTTCTCTAATCATTTTAATTACCCAAAACATATATTTAGCTTTAATTATCCTTAATCATAGCGAAAACTACTAGGGCTTAATTTGGAGTGTTATAGGGTCAATGGAAATAGTTCTTTACGATTACATCTAAGGAGGATTTCATGTCAAGTCAAGGAGTGGTCAAACACAATGCCTCCAGCTTACGCGTGAGAAATGCACATGTGGTAAGCTCGCGCCCATATGTAGTTTCCATATGTAAGTATCATGGCGGTATATCGGCATTCTTTACAGTTGATTTTCTATCATTTGTTCAAGGCTACTACACTACATAATCCTACTATGATACTTCGGCAAGCTTGTTTCATCCCATATTCAATGAAGATGAGTGGCCAACGTATGATAGATCCCTCTGATTCTTCACCTTCTCATTGAATGAAAGCATAGGCGTGGGCGATATTTAAATCAACCCGTTTGCATAATGAAATGGACGTTAGGGAAGGAAAAACTACTATCACATGTGGGTTGTGCAAACAACCAGGTCACAATCGCCGCTCTTGTAAGAATGGGAATCAAGTCCAGTGAAAAATACATGATGTGATGTAGCTTTCGATTTTGTACATGTGGTTTTTTTTTTTTTTTTTGTTCTTTTGCCTTGAAAAATTGCATTCATGACTATGATACTAATTACCTCAATGTTTTTGTTAATAATTATAGTGTCTTTGTGTTATCTCTTCACAGATGTAAGTGTTGGTGGGCTTCATGATCACGGATCCTTGGATCCATCGGCCTTGGTATTGCGGAGACGGACATGGTCGCATTTAGTAGATTGAGCATGTAATGTATTTTATTAAATATCAACTATATTACATATCGTTGGTGTAGCGATATATATATCAATTCTAAATTTGTCAATCTTCGATTGCCATAGTTCTAGGAGGTACTCACCTACTTGACAAATAGAAAGCCCCTTCATCAATATGGCAAGAGAAAGGATACATATTCGTCATGCTGATGATGTTTGCTCGAGATTTATGGTATATACCGCATGGGCCACATCATGATCGATTGGCCACTCATCACTAGTCTAGTCGAGGGATGGCGGCTTGAGACACACACGTTTCATGTACTCCTTCGAAGAGACCACTTGATCACGTTACAGTCGTGCTATCATCGCGAACAGTATCCATGGACAGTGATCAGACATCGTGTTTGATGTAATGGAGTTGTATCGGGTTGCTCGGTGTCATACCACCCTCTAATGCTATCAAAGGATCCACTATCCCCATACGATAGTTATGTAACCAGTCATCTACCCCAGCACCTGTATGAGGTCACTTCAGAGCAGAGTGCACATGGTTTCATCTTAGCACTGATTGGATCTTTCTTGTTTGCAGACAAGAAAGGAGTGCATGTCCATTTGTGCTTTCTCCCACTACTACGAGATTTGATACAGACTGCAGCATATAGTTGGGGTAGTGCAGTACTAGCATAGTTATCACGAGGTAATGCCGGAGGCTAGCCCAGTTCTGCAGATATTAGCGGTTGTATTACAGCATTCACCGAGTATCTATATCTTTATTTTATTATATACACATTCATGTACACAACACATCATTAGTTAGTTTGCTTACTTTTTGTTTATTTTTTATTCAGCTATAGTCTTGGGAGAGACTTCACGTGGGGCGACACGATTTTAGGCGACAGCCGACACCTCGATCGCTCATATGCTTACATGATAGCGGCGTGTCATCGTGGATTGAAGGCGTAGGCGAGGGTGGGGCCAGCGAAACGACTCTTCCATTGGGGTGTGGTGGAGAGTACCTTTTGTAACACCCGTCGAGTGTGATGCATGATCTTTGTAGGGGTGTATAAAATTACCAAGTGTCATTGTAGTATTTTGGATATGAAATTAGGAAATTATAAATTTATAAATTTTGGAACCCTAATTTGGTACTTAAACAAGGGTACAATTGTCATTTGAAGAAAAGGATATGTATATAGTAATTGCTAGAGATGGCCATAGTAGGGATTTCAAAGTTGGATTTGCAATATTTAAATGCTTGAGGACAACGGTAATTAAGGAAAGTGGAGGGTGAAAGTATAATTACGTGAAGTTTAAATAGTAAAATAATAATAATAAATCGTCAAAATACCAAAGTAAGTTCGAAATTCTCTAGATTCGTGGATTTATTTAAACTGACTACGCATAGTCTGCCTCACGAATCTAGTTGATCTAGAAAAGTTTACTAATTCTCGAGACAATGAATATTTTACTTAATTTCTGCGCGATTTGAAACAGAATGAACTTAAAACGATTTTTGAAAATTCAAACGAAAATATTTAAAGAATATTTAATTAGATAAAGAAAATTGAAACCGACAAAATAAATTTTTTCTAGGGTTGAACGGACGAGAATGAAGAAAAAGGACATGTGGGTCCCACCTAAAGAGAAAGAAAATAAATAAATATAACAAACATGTCAAATGGACTAGACGAGACGTGAGCGCCCAGCAGAGATTTTTTTATTTTTGATCTTTCAAATCTTCTTTCTCGCATTTACAAAAATCGACCGGCCTGATTTCGTCGAGATAAACACGAAAAGTGCTCTACGCGACGAGGGCTACGCTGAGTACCAAAAAACAATTCCGGATTTCACCGAGAATTCGGGGAATATCTCGAAAAATCCAAATTTTTAGTTTTTCCTCAGATCACGCCATTCTAGGTCGAATTTTCTGACCAAAGTTTATTACTCTACGACGAGATACACAAGGGACACCAAAATCTCGCTTTTGTCAAAAAACTTGAAGAGGTGGGAAATTTTCCTATTTGTGGTTATTTCGAGCCTAAAGGCTATATAATGGCTTGAATATTCTAGTGGCCATAAATCTCACCCCAAAATTTTAGACTGAGTTTAGGAATTTTAGGAAATTTCGACTATTTTCTGACAGTCCGGCCGACTTTCAGATCAAGTTGGACCGTTTTGGTTGTACTCAGGATTTTATTCGACAAGCCCGAATCAATTTTCAGAATGTTTTCTGTTTTTAGACTATATGGAAAGTCCCTTTAGTCTAGAATCTACCATATGCCCGTGAATGGCATTCGGGGCCCACATATTTTCTCGGTACCTGAATCTGTAGCACTCAAGTGTGCAAATTGCTTCGGTTACGCTCGACGCTACATCTTAATACATCGAGTGTGTATACTAAAAGAAGCAAGGGAAAGTTGTGGAATCAGGCTCAAGTTTAGCAAGCAAAGAGGAGTGTTCTAAAACTCATTTTCCAAATAGTAGTATTATTATTATTATTATAAATTGTTTTAATCGGTATTTCATGGTTTTGAGTTCAAACCATTTTCAAGAAGCAAGCAATGAATTAGAAATCAAGCAAATGGTTTTGAGTTAAACCATAATTGAAAGCAAGCATTGGTTTTAAATTGTAAAACCATTTTCAAGCAAGCAAGCAAGTAAGTAAATGGTTTTGAATTTTGAATAATTAAACCATTTTTCAAGCAAGGCAAGCAAATGGTTTTGAATAATTAAACCATTTTTCAAGCAAGCAAGCAAAGAATGTTAGAAAAACAGGCCTTTAGTTCTAAGCAAGCAAACCGGTCAGAGGTATTCCGTACATGCACGATGGTGTTAGGATCTCATACATGCATTTTAGTTTTGCCTGGTCGGCAAACGTAGGACATACATCATGCATTTAAAGGCGACCGTGGCACGATACAAGGTTGAGTTTCAACTAAATTATAGCGATGGCGACCAGGCCAATTCCACCATATTCACCGAAAAGGTGACGCGACATAGGTCCTTCCACCCGCACGATGCAATGTGCCCCGCGGTTTCACTGCGGTACAAGAAGCAAAAACAGCCTCCAGTGGTTGATGATTTATAAGCACGATATACGCTTTTGAAAATCAACCATTATTCCCTATCGCCTGTGCTTCCTGAGAGTTTTGGGAAGCAAACTACAGCTCAGCCCCGCGATTTCAAAACGATCGTTCAGCCTTAAGCTCCCGTACTTAAAGAACGGTTGAGCCTAAGCCCCGCTTTATTTTCAAAGCATGCTAAGCCTCAGTCTCTGCTTTATGAAAATTTTAGAAACTTTAGCAAAAGGTTTGTGAAAGGTTTTAAGAAACTTTTCAAACAAGATAAAGAAAGTAAGCAAGAAATTTGAGAAGTTTTATAAACTCTAAGCAAGCAAACAATAAGAGTTTTATGTTTTTAAAGAAAAGCAAATCAAGCAAGCAAGTAAAGAAAATTTTTAGAAACTTTAAAAGCAAGTACAAAAGCAAGCAAGCAAAGAAAAGTTTTAGAAACTTGAAAAGCAAAGAAAGTTTGAAAATAATCAGAAAAGAGAGTTTTACATTTTGAGTGAGATGTTCTCCTAAAGCAAAATGTTTTATAAAAGCATACACTCACTAAGCTCAGCTTCATTATTTTCCATTTTAAAACTATTTTCCAGGCATGCATAATTGTGGACGCTGAGCATTAGGATTCTCCTGACATTTATATCAGTGCTGTAATTAAGAATATTATGTAAGAAAATACTTTGAATATGTATAATGGAACATATGTATGTACATAGAGTAGTTTTGTGAGAATGTGTTGGTATGCTGGTTGCCATATTTTGGATATAGTGTAAATTGGATGTATACAGGATTTGGAATTTGACTATGTGCACATGTTGCCGAAGTTCAGATTTTACCAAATCCTAAGTTATAAATAAAAAAGAAAATTTTTATAGGAGGTTTTAAGAAGCCATACTACGCTCACAGGAGTTTCTAGTCGTTAGAGGTAACTACCGGGGATTGAGTGGTTTGACGCCTGCCAATAGTAGGGAGGTGACAAGGTGGTATCGTAGCATAAGTATTGGCAACCATGCATGTTCAAACTTAGAGTACATACATACGGCGAGTCAAAGCATTAAACGCTGATTTTTGCAATTACGCACTATGTCGTGAAGAGGGACGTAGAGGTCGCCCTAGGAGAGGACCCAGTGGCCCTGAAAGGTCCCGGGAATACTTGTGAGATGAGCACGTAGTCGGGGTTCCACTACCGCTCTATGAATCAGCCAAAGAAGAGGTCGTCGACCATCCGCCACCAGAGGGAGCTCAAGTGCCAGGATTATTTACGGCAGAGCAGGTGGCACAGATTGCTCAGATAGTGGCAATAGCGACCCGTCAGCAATCGCAGCCTCCACCACAACCTAGAGAGGTTCTGGAAGAACCTGGGAGGTCAATAGAGAGAGTACAAAAACTGGGCGCCAAGCCATATGACTGCTAGCAGGATCCGTATAGCCTGCTACGGCTGCACCGAGCAAATAAGGCTTAAGGCAGCATATGACCTATATAAAGAGTCCTGTTTTCCGCCTTTCGATGGAAGATTGTAATAAGGATCAGGGATGTCAGAGAGAGGTGAGGCATCTTGATTACATATCATGGGACCAATTTCAAGAATTCACCCACGTGCATTCTTTTCCCCAGTCATAAGTGAAGATTCATGACTTAAGCAACCAAACCAAGAGGGGGTGGAATTCTGGTTTTCCAAAAACTTTTTCGCACACACAATAAATCTTTAATTTAAATGCAGAATAATAAATTAAAGAGATAAGGATAGAGAAAGTAAAACCCGAATTTATAGCGGTTCTAAGACAACCTTGCCTACGCCACTTCTCCTAACCTTCAACCTAAGTGAGGGTTCCACTAAAGGTCAAGCCCAACCTGTTTCTTCTTACACTGGATTATGGCTCCATTGGGCACCTCGCACTCTCTTCAGCTATACACACTTCTGAAGCCACTCAGGCACAACGAGACACTTTCAAGCTTTCAAGATCTTTCAAATACAAACTGCTTTGATGAACACAAAGGTGCACTCTTAAAATATGCAAAATGTAATCGACGCACTCACAAAACTTAGTCTGAGAACTAATATACAAGAGAAAAGATGGTCGAGAGCAAGTTTGTTGTTTTACAACATCCCCACACTCATTTATAGAGTGGGATTTTGATACTATTCACGCAGATCGTTCACTCATTCGCTTTGATCGTTCACTAGCCATTGGTATCGTTCACTCAGCCGCATAATGTTCACTAGCCGCTGGCACCGCTCACTACCACGTGAAGACTGCCTCACATATACGACACTGTTCATGCATACCTGCATCGCTCATACATACCTGCATTTCATTCATACGACCGCTTTTTTTTTTAAATGTTCATTTTTAGATTTATTTAATCTTAAGTTTTATGTCTAAACCCATGTTTTCAAAAAGATATGTAATTTTGATTTGAAAACCGAGTTTGTATAATGCATGATTAATGATGATATCCTAAAGTGCACCAATGATTCACTCCGCTGGATTCCTAAGCTATCAAAATCTTCACTCATACTTGAGCTTGGAATCTTGGTTACTTGTCATTCTTGGTTCTTTGATTTGAGGAACTTCATTTCCAAGTGTCAGATCAACTTCATCATTGTCATCTTTAGCTTGTATTATCTTCATTTGATGCTTGATCAATTTCAACTCGTCACTAACTCAATTTAATCCATTAGTAATTATTAACCTTGGTTTGTTATCTTCAAAATCTCAACGATAGGTATCCTGGCTAACAATCTCCCCTTTTGGCGATGACAAATTAGTTATCTAGGAGGAGTAAATCTCCCTCAAAACCAATATCTAAAATAATTGCATAATATAAATTTTAACCAATTCAAACACATGCAATTTACATTCAACACATAAGACAAGCATCAAGGAATGATATAAATGTGGCATTCTCTTTTAGCACTTGATGCATATCTTTCTCCTCTTTGATACAAATCATTTCTCACTTAATTTTTAGCACTTGATGCATATCAATGGATGCATATCTTTCTCCCTTTGGCTACATATCATTTCTCATTTAACTCCTAGATATATTTTTCTCCCCTATGGTAGCATCAAAAGAGCAAGAGACTTTAGGACATAAAGGTATCTCCCCTTGAAATTGGCCATAATTAAGTATGGTTAATAGTTTAAGGCACAATATTTTTCCGCTACTATTGACACTGAGTCATTCAAACAATTTTTCACAAAGAGATGACTCCTAATTTGTCTTCTAATATCGATAAATCGATTCTCATTTAGGGCTTTGTGAAATATCCGCACGGATCCCTACTCTAACAAAATCAAGTGTAATATCTCCCTTTTTGTGCATGATCTCTAAGGAAATACGTCTAATCTCTATATACTTGGTTCTAGAGTGTTGCACGGGATTCTTTGATATGCTAATGGCACTTGTGTTGTCACATTTAATGGGAACATGAGAATATGTCAATCCAAAATCACTAAGTGTTTATTTCATCCAAAGTACTTCAGGTAATATCCTAACTCAAGGGGCAACACATCGCTGGGACATTTGTTTTTGCAGATACTAAGAGCACAGAAATATTGATCGTCGATTATATTTTCACATTTGCAATCATCGAACCACTGAAGAGCATATCACTGCACATCATTTGATGTGCCATAACATAGTTTCACAAATATTTAATACTTGTTATTCTTAATGAGAGACTTATATTTATTTATACCTGGTATATACACATTTATATGATAATAGTCTACTAGTCATATACAACAAAGAACCAATCATGCCTATATTTAGTTCGTCAATGGACTTTACCTTTTCATCCATGTCTAATTTGATGGATGAGCCCATATGTGTTCTCGCCTTACTTCTTCCAAATTGAATTTCAGAGATCTCTTATGTACTTTGCTTGATTTATGAATGTTCCCTCCTTAAGTTGTTTTGATTTGGAAGACTAAGAAAGAAGTTGAGCTCCCATCATGCTCATCTCAAATTCACTAGTGATAGACTTGGCAAATTCTTCATTAGTGAAACATTAGTAAAGTACTAAATATTATATCATCAACATAGATTTGAACAATAAGAATGTCATTTTCTTAGCTTAATGAACAGAGTTGCATCAATTTTGCCCATTTTGAAACCACTAGAGAAGAAATTTGCTTAGCCTTCATACTAAGCTCTAGGTGCTTGTTTCAAGCCATAAAGTGCCTTTTGAGTTTAAAAACATGATTAGGAAATTAAAACTTCCAAACCCGGAGGTTGTTCAACATATACTCTCATTTATGAAACCATTTAAAAAGCACTTTTAACATCCATTTGATATAAAATGAAATTTTTGTGACAAGCAAAGCAAGTAACATTCTTATAGCTTCTAATCTAGCTAATGGGAGCAAAGGTCTTCATAGTCACCCCTCTTGTTGATTATACCCTTGGGCCACTAATCTTGCTTTATTTCAATGATTGCCATTTTCATCCATTTTGTTTTTATACACCCATTTTGTGCCAATAACACTTTGACTGCCTAGGTACTAACTCCCACACTCTTCTTTCAAATTGATTTGAGTTCTTCTGCATGGAAATTACCCAATTGTGATCTATTATAGCATCATTTAATCAAGTTTTGGGTTCAATTTGAGAGATAAAAGGTTAGCTGGGTAAATATTTCTAAGAGAGGATCTAGTCCTTACCCCAATTGAAGGATTACCTATAATTTGATCTCAGGGATGATTTGTGACAAATTTCCATTCTTTTCGAAGTTCTGACTAGATTCCTCCTTTGCCTGCTGAGGAGGTGGAGGATGGGCAAAATGTGATTCTTCCTTCTTTGAATCAATCTCTCTTCTTGTTGATGAACTTTATCATCAATTTGCAATCTTCCCATGGAGAAGTCCAAACCTACATCATCAATTACTTTCTCTTTCGAGACTCGTTAGATTCATCAAATACTACATGGACGAACTACTACCATTGTCTTTTTTGTTGAAAACTCTATAGGCTTTACTAGATGAAGAATAGCCAAGAAATATCCCAACATTAGATTTTGCATCAAATTTTCCAAGGTTGTCCTTAGTATTTAAAATAAAGCATTTACTTCCAAAAACTTTGAAATAGCTAATGTTAGGTTTCCTGTTTTTCCAAAGTTCATATGGGGTTTTGTCCAAAGAGGACCTAATCAAAACTCTATTCAATATATAGCATGAAGTATTGACCGCTTCAGCCCAAAAATAATTTGGCAAATTGTTTTCATGAAGAATGGTTCTTGCCATTTCTTGCAAGGTTCTATTTTCCTCTTCAACAACCCTATTTTGTCGGGAGTTCTAGGAGTCGAAAATGTATGTTCAATTCCTTGCTCATCACCAACTAACATTTTCAAATTCTCTTCCATGGTCACTCCTTATACAAGAAATGGTAAAACCTTTCTCATTTTGAATTTTTCACAAAGTTTTGAAAAGTCATGGAAGATATCATTTTGTGAGCTAAAAAACAAGACCCATGTATATCTAGAGAAGTCATCCATAATCACAAATGCATACATGATTTACCTCCTAGGCTAGTAGTCCTTTGAGGGTCCAAATAAATCCATATGAAGAAGTCAAGAGGTCTTGATGTAGAAATAAAATTTTTGTTTTTATGATGTTTTTATTTGCTTTCCCATTTGGCATGCTTCACAAACTTTTATCTTTTCAAAAAGAGATTTTGGGAAGGCCTCTAACAGTTCATTTTGTCGAAGTTGTGTACGAGATTCATGTCTACATGTCCTAACATCCTATCCCAATAACCAACTCTCATCATGCATGCTAGAAAACATTTATTATGGCCTTCATATTTTGAAATATCAATAGTATAAACATTTTCATTTCTATGGCCCATAAATATGATTTTGTCATTTTGAGAATCCTTGATGATGCAATGAGAAGATTCAAAAATCACTTTAAAACCTTTGTCACAAAGTTGACTAATACTAAAAAGATTATGTTTAATTCCAACTATCAAAAAACAAAACATTTTCAATGAGAGATAAAGAATTGTTACCTATAGAACCATGTCCAATGATTCTACCTTCCCATTATCTCCTAAAAGTCACATATCCTCCTTTTTCTCCCTTGTAACGTAAGGCAACTTTGACTCATCTCCTGGCCATATGTCTCTGGAAAGCAACCACTATCCAAGAACCATTTCTCCTTCTTTGATCCCTACAAAAAAAATCAAGAAGATTTAGGTACCCAAATCTTTTTGGGTCCTTGGTGATTAGTGACCTTTGATTTTTCAACCCAAGTCGTCTTTGACTTAGAAGTTGATGCCTTTTGGGATCCATTTCTAAGAGGACAAGTATCACTAATGGTCCTCCTCTACCACAAAATTGCATATGGTTGATGAACTTTCACTTGTGGACTTTTGACAAAGTAGTTTTGAAATATTTTCATTTTTGAAGTTTTGTATCCTATTCCCTTTATCAAAACACATTTTTAAGGCTAGAACTATTTCAAAGCCTTTGTCCACAAGAGAATTTTGAGAGTGAGGATAACAATCCATTCATTCTTTTGAGTAGTTCTCATTTACCTTTCAAGAGAAATTTTGAAGCTTCAACTTTGAAAATTTTGATTTCATCAAGTTCTTTTGAAGCTCAAAATTTTCTTCTTAAGGAGGTGTTTGTTTCTACCAAAACTTATGTGAGCTATAAGTAATTCATCATATCCAAAACTAACTTCATCATCATCAAAAACTGTGAACTGTAACTTACCTTATCTTGATCTCTCGAAGCCATGAAGCACATGTTGGCAAATCTATCTCTCACTTTACTCACCTGGATGAGTCTTCACTTTGACTCATGTTGCCATCATAGTTCTTGGTCTTTCTTTCGGGCTTGTAGAGAGGACAATCATATTTGATATGAC
This sequence comes from Tetrastigma voinierianum, assembly GCA_016808115.1. Classification (NCBI taxonomy): domain Eukaryota; kingdom Viridiplantae; phylum Streptophyta; class Magnoliopsida; order Vitales; family Vitaceae; genus Tetrastigma; species Tetrastigma voinierianum. The sequence continues at coordinate 136,399 of JAEQBH010003090.1, forward strand.
CTCGTTTCTTGCATTTGTAAAGAAGTTACTTCTTTAGCCCTTCTATTTTCTTTTTCTTCTTTTCAAGGACCTTCTTTCTTGTAGTTGTTTTTATTATAAGTTTTCCACCAAACTTATTTTCATCACACTTGCATCTTTCAGGATGAGGGCACATCTTCCATGCTGCTGAGCTTTGCTTCTTCAACGACTTTTTCTTCGAGCTTTGAGCGCAATGCTTTCTTTTTACTCTCGCATTTCTTTCTCTTGTCTTGCAATCTTCATTTCATAAGTCATTAAAGAACCTATAAGTTCCTGCATATGAGCTCTTCAGATCTCTTTTTGCTCCTCAATAGCTTCCCGCTTTGGAATCATTTGGGAGGCAGGTCTTAGAATTTTAGATACCTTGTCTTGTTCACTTACCCTCTTTCCCAAGCCTTCAAGACCATTTACAACATCTGTAAACCTAGTAAACATCTCAACAATAGATTCATTAGGTTTCATTTTGAACATTTCATAATCATTTTCAAGAATTCTAACTTTAGAATCTTTGACTTGGGTAGTTCCTTCATGAGTAATTTCTAGTATTCTCCCAAATCTCTCCTTATCCGTTTTACATTGACTAATTCTATTATACTCATTTCTATCCATAGCACATACAAGAATATAAATGGCTCTAGAATTTAATTGAAAATTTCTACTTTCTTCTTCGTTATATTCATCAAGGGTTTTTCTTATTTTTCTTCCATCAACATCTTTTGTAGGGAAGGTGTAACCAAATAAGATTGTTTTCCATACTTCCAAATCAAGAGATTCTAAATACCAAGTCATTTTGTTTTTTCAAAATTGATAATCGTATCTTATGAAAGAGGGGTGGTTTATTGATGGGAAAACTTTCGCATGAAAAGGCTCTCATATAGTTTTGGTGCTAGTCATTTTCCTCTTAGACGATTAAATCTTAAACAAAATAAGAGGCATAGCTCGATAACAATTGAAGATTCAATATGACTACAACCTAACTAAGAGGGGTGAATTGGCTTTCAAAACTTTTCGCACAATATCAACAAATCTTTAATTTAAATGCACACAATAAATTAAAGAGGATAAGGATAGAGAAAGCAACCCGAATTTATAGTGGTTCGCACAACCTGTTTACGCCCACTTCTCCTCAACCTCTGAACCGTGAGGGTTCCACTAGTGTCAAGCTCCAACCTGTTTTTCTTTACACTCGATTATGGCCCAATGGGCACTCACTTCTTCCAGTTTTTCTATACACTTGAAGCTTTCTCACGAAGTACAACGACACTCTCGCTTTCAAGATCTTCAAATACAAATCAAGCTTTGATGAACACAAAGGTGCACTCTAAAATATGCAAATGTAATCGACGCACTCACAAACTTAGTTTGAGAACTAATACACAAGAGAAAAGATGGTCAGAGCAAGCTCGTTGTTTTACAATGATCCCCACACTCTATTTATAGAGTGGGATTTTGGATACCATTCACTAAGACTGCTCACTAAATGCTTTACTGTCTACTAGTCGCTATACTATTCACTCAGCCGCTAGAAGTAATCGCTCACATATACGATAATCGCTCATGTATACTCGCACGTTTCATATGGGATTATTCATACGACCAATTTTTTTTTAAATGTTCATTTTTAGATTTATTAATCTAAAGTTTTATGCCTAAACCCATGTTTTCAAAAGATATGTAATTTTGATTCGGAAAACCGGAAGCTTGTAAGTAATGATGATTAATGATGATATTCTAAAGTGCACCTATGCATTCACCTACATGGATCTTGCTTATCAAAATCTTCACTTCATACTGAGCTCGAATCTGGGTTACTTGTCATCTTGGTTCTTTTGATTTGAGTGAATCTATTTCCAAGTGCTTGATCAACTTCATCATTGTCATCTTTAGCTTGTATTATCTTCATTTGATGTTGATCAATTTCAACCCTACCAACTCAATTTAATCCATTAGTAACTAATAACCTGGGTTTGTTATCTTCAAAATCTCAATGAGAAACTTCAAGCAATAATAAGGATTCAAAATTGAGGAGTTCTTCAAATTAGAACAAAGAACATGTCAAGGTCGAATATGAGAAGAAGTTCTCTAATTAGTTAGATTGGTTCTATATTCAGTGGATGAAGTCCTCGAAGTGCAAAAGGTTTTATCGTGACTACAAAAGACAGATCGCAGTGCATTTTATCAAATGGTTCCTCATAATAGATTTAGTGGACTTAAGAGAGGTCGCCTGAGAGTCGGGTGCCAGCAATTGCGCCATGTATCAAAGCAGCGGTGAAAGTAAGAGCAAGAGGAGTGCACTGCACGTCCCAACAAAGCCTTTAGACAAGACAAAGAGAAGAAAAGAGCGAGGTTATAGAGGCCAAGGTGCAGGTCGTAGGAGCCATCTCTAGTAAGGGATCAGCGAGGCCCCCTGGGCCATAGCAGCACCCGTAGTATCTCTCCCAGATGTCATATATGTCAGGAAACGACACCATGGAGAATGTAGGAGATTCAAGATGGTGTTTCCACCAGGGCTGTGAAGGGGGCTATTTCATTAGGAGTGCCCTCACCGATTGTTTTAGACATCGCAGCGCCCAACCACCCCACTCAGAGACGAGCACGGTCTCTGCAGAGGTTTCCTAAGCAGAGGGCCACGCCCATGTAGATGTGGCCAGGGAAGGCAGGCAAGGTTCAAGGATACGATGCAGCCCCGCACTCAGCGAGTATATGCCGTGGACTCAAGAAGATGCATGCAAACAGACATATCAACAGGTATTATTTCTATCCTGATCATGATATATACATTAGGCCTAGATACAGATTCATTTGCATCCAAGCATTTCTTAGATCGTCAGACAGAGACTCACCATTAGAGGGTCGAGAGTTTCCTTCCAATCGAGATCCATATTCTCGTGACAAAGCAGAAGCCAGGGGAGATAGAGTTCGATTGGGGACAGGAGTTCCCAAATGGACTAGAGCTAGATATGGGGGGATCATGTGGTTCTCAAAGATGGATTGGCCGTCTCGCCTACAGCCACATTAGATTGTTATAAAAATAAGCAAAGTTGTATACAGAAACTGAGGTTCGGGGAATACGCAGAGAATTATCTTCCAATATGATCTCCGACATGGCAGCGCAGAGAATGTCTGCATAAGGGTTGTCAGGTTATCTAGCTTATGTGGTGGAGACAGGGAAGGAGGGGATTCTAGTGGATGAGATTCCAGTTGTTAGAGAGTTCCCAGATGTATTCCCAAATGATATTGCAGGATTTCCTCCAGAAAGAGAGGTGGAGTTCACCATTGATTTGATCCCAGGGATTGAGCCCATTTCCATTCCTCCTTATAGGATGGCCTCAGAGTCAGAGAGAGTTTAAGGCCCGCTAGAAGAATTATTACAGTGGATTCATCCGACCAGCATATCCCCATGGGAGCCTAGCTTCTCTTCATGAAAAGAAATATGAGGTCATGTCGTAGAAGCCACAGTAAATAACAAAGTTACCATCCGAATCGCATCCACTCTAAAGATCGATGAGTTATCTGATCAGCCCAAGGATCTCGAGTATACTTCAAGATAGACTGGAGGCTCAGGTATCACCGCCTGAGGGTGCAGGAGTGTTCCTAAGATCGCATCTCAGACACGCACGCATGAGTTTCCGGTGATGCCGCTTTGGCTCGACTAATGCCCTGCAGTCATTTATGGATTCATGAACTGCGGTATCTTGCCCAGATGGATAGGTTCGTCATAGTCTTTGGTTGATGATATCCTAGTATTCGTGTAGTTCGCAGGAACATTCCAAGCACTCGAGGATTGTGTTGCGCACCCTAAGGGAGCGGCGCTGTATGCCAAGTTTAGCAAGTGCGATTTCGCTTGAAGGTGGCATTCCTGGTCATGTGATTTCAAATCGATGGTGTGAGTGTAATCCTAAAATAGAAGCAAGGGAAAATTAGAAACCGCCAAAGAATGTCGAGGCCTGCTTCCCCTGGTTTAGCAGACAGAAGCTCATTTGAGGGGTTCTCCTAAAAGATAGCAAATTCTAAATGACTAAGTCGATATGAAAGATGTCATATGATTGTGGATGCTGCCACACAGAGTTCGAGGAGTTGGAGTAGGATTGACTTCAGCCCCAGTTCTAGCTTTACCCAATGGGAAAGATGGGCTCAGGGTTTATGTTGATGCCTGTGCAAGGCCTTGTCAGGTTTTGACGCAGAACGATGGTGATCAAGGTATGCCTCTGGTGATGTGCCTAAAGAAGCATGAGGAGAATTACCCTACACACGACTTAGAGCTAGCAGCAGTCGTGTTTGCACTAAAAATATGGAGACATTATTTATATGGTGTTCCTTGTAGGATCTTACAGATCTCAAAGTCTTCAATATATTTTCACCCAAAAAGAGTTAAACATGAGGCAAAGCAAAGATATTGAGTTGTTTCTAAGGACTACGATCGTACTATCGAAGTACCATCCAGAAAGCTAATGTCGTAGCAGATGCCTTGAATAGCGCACGAGAGTTCTTTGTCTCCACATGAGATCAGGTTATCTCGCCACTACTGTATATTTGAGAACATTAGGGGTGATATCGAGGCTGAGGATTCAGGAGCCTCATTGGCCACGTTTCATGTTAGATCATTTGGGCAGACTTGTGATTCTAGCGTATGTATCACTGATCCACAAATAATTGCTTAAGGAAGAGATAGAAAAGGAAAGAAAGGTAGTTTCAAATCGTAGATGATGGCATGATAGTGAAAGGACGAGAATGTGTGCTGCAGGCATGGCGAACCGAAGAGAGACATTATGGAAGTTAAGCACATCTATCCAAGGCATGCTATGCATCCGTAGTACCAAATGTACGGTGACTTGAAAGAACATTACCGTGGAATGGATGAAGAAAGACAGCGAAGCCTCGCTTTCTCTAGGTGCCTAACCCGCCGCCAGTGAAGGCAGAGATCGAGGCCCGCAGGAAGATGCTGCCATTCCCTATTCCAAAGGTGGAAACGGGAGAAGATTACTATGGATTGCGGGCGTGTCTTCCACGAACTCAAAGGCAAAGATGATGCTATATGGGTGATAGTTGATCGACCGACGGTCCGCTTCATTTCGCCGCCACGTTGAGGATTCTCCGAAAAGTTGGCCCAAGAAGTGGATGATATGAGACTTCACGGGTTCCAGCTTCGAGAATTTCAGATCGAGACCTGTGTTCACATCCGTGTTTCTGGGCCTAGTTTGCAAATAGCTTTAGGTAATTTCACCTTTCATTTCAAGACAAAGATTTCATCCCTACGATGGCCACCGTAGAGGACCATTGTGACGCTAGAGGATATGTCGAGCTTGTGTGATGGAATTCAAGGAGCTGATACTCATTTGAACTAATGGAGTTCGCTATAACAATAGTTATCAGCCAAGATAGAAATGGCTCCATTCGAGGCAATCAGATGGCAGTGAAATGTGTGCCCCAGCAGCCGGGATGAGGTTGGTGAGAGAAGACTAGTAGGCCCCGAATCAGTACAGATCACTGTGAAAGTGAAAGCGCGATAACCTAAAGATAAGAAGAGATGACAGAAAGTTGGCGCGGACAACCGTCGTAGAGATTTGCAATTCGAGATAGGTGACCAAGTCTTTTTGAAGATTTCACCTTGGAAAGATGTGTTGAGATTTGGGAAACGAGGGAAGCTTAGTCCAAGATATATAGGACCTTATGAGATTATGAGCAAAGTAGGGCCAGAGCTACCAAGTCAAGTACCCCCAGTTATCATACTTCATGATACATTCCATGTATCGATGTTTCTCGAGGAAATATATCCCCGTGATCCTTTCAAATGTATCGAGCAAATCAAGGCAATTAAAGGAAAATTTGACTTATGAGGAGATAATTGTAAGGCATTGTAGATCGCAAGGAACAGGCCGAGAAGCAGCGATTCCTTCCATTAGTTAAAGTCTTATGGAAGAATCCATGAGAGGGAGGTGGGCTACTGGGAGCCGTAGGCTCGATGCACAAGATTCTCACTTATTTTCCTAGATGAGGCATTTTCGCTTTCCTTTCTTTTGAGTTTAGTTTATTCCATTTTGAGGATCTAAATGTTCCTAAGGAGAGGATTTTGTAACACCCCTGGGTCTCCGAGAGTGTACAAGACATGATACCGTTAGGAGTGTATAAGAGTACCAAGTGTCACATTGTAGTATTTTGAGACGACCAGAATTATAAATTTTAACCCTAATTTGCACTTAAAACAAGAGTACAATTGTCATTTAGCAAAAGGATATGTAAGGTAGAATTGTCAGAGATGGGCCATAAGAGGAATTTAAAATGGATTTGCAATATTTAAATGTTTGAGGACAAATTTGCAATTAAGGAAAGTGGAGGGGGTGGAAAGTATAATAATGGAAGCTTAAATAGTAAAATAATAATAAATCACAAAATAGCCTAGCGGCTTCGAAATTCTCTAGATCCTGATGACAAACTGACTGAGTCATAAGTCTGCCTCGCTGAATCTAGTGACCTAGAAAAGTTTCATGACCCGAGACAATGACATTTCCACGAATTTCTAGCGACGAGTAGAAAGCTGAACCTCGAAACGGGATTTTGAAAATTCCAAAAATGGCAAATATTTAAAGAATATTCAATTAGGATAAAGAAAATTGAAAACCTAACAAATAAAATTGTTTCGGTTGAAATCCACGAAATGAAGAAAGCGGACATGTGGGTCCCACCTAAAGAAAAAAGAAAAAATAAATATAACAAAACATGTCAAATGGACGAACGAGAGACAGAAAGGCCCAGGCAGAGAGATTTTTTATTTTTATCTTTCAAATCTTCTTTCGATTTAATAAAAATTCGATCACGGATTGGCCGGATAAACACGGTGCGCTTCACGCTGACGAGGGCTACGCACAGTACCAAAATCACAGGATTTCACCGGAGAATTCGTAAATATTCAAAATCCAAATTTCAGTTTTTCTCGCATCTACGCTATTCTAGTGGTCGAATTTTTCGACCAAAGTTTAGTTACTCTAATGCGACGAGAGATACGCTGCGGACACCAAAATCTTCGCTTTTGTCAAACTCAAGAGGCCGAAATTTTCCTACTAGCTATTTCGAGCCTAAAGGCTATATAATGGCTCGAATATTCTGGGAGGGCTACAAATTTCAAATCCCAAAAATTTGGGATCAGCCAGCACTTTGCGAAATTCTCGATCATTTCTGACAATCAACACCCTCAGGATCGGCTTTCTGACTGTTTTGGTTAAAATTCTCAGGATTTTATCTCAGACAAATCAATTGTAATTTCGTAAATGTTTTCTGGTGTTTTTAGACTCATATGGAAAGTCCCTTAGTCTAGAATCTAGCCATAAGGCCTCGTGAATTTATCAAATCTACATATTTTCCGAAAATTTTAATCAGGAAGCACCAAGCGCAAGAAATTGTTTGGTTATGCCGACGTGCGCGATCTAATCGAGCGCTGCAGGCTAAAAGCAAAGGCTGAAAGCCTGCGGGAACTATGCTCAAGTTTAGCAAGAAAGAGGCGAGTGTTCTAAACTCATTTTCCGCAACAGAGCGTATTATTATTATTATTATAAATTGTTTGCACTCGCATTTCACTGCCAGCTCAAAACCATTTTCAAGAAGAAGCAATGAATTAGAAATCAAGCAAATTATTATTAAACCATAATTTGAAAGAAGATCGGCTGAATCGTGGAACCATTTTCAAGCAAGCAAGCAAGTAAGTAAATGGTTTTGAATAATTAAACCATTTTTCAAGCAAGCAAGCAAGTAAGCAAATGGTTTTGAATAATTAAACCATTTTTCAAGCAAGCAAGCAAAGAATGTTTGTGAAAAACAGGCCTTCCCTAGTTCAAGGCAAACCTATTATTCCGAGACGCGGTACCTATGGTGTTAGGATCTCACATGCATTTTAGTTTCACTGGCTCTGGGCAAACGAGGGACATACATCATGCATTTAAAGGCGACCGGGCACGACAGAGTATATAAGGTTACAGCTCTAACTAAATTATACATGGGCGACCTGCGCCAATTCCACCATATTCACCGGAAAGGTGATGCGACATAAGTCCTTCCACCTACACGGCCGATGCACAGTTCCGCGTGTTTCACTAGTGGTACAGCAAGCAAAATAGCCCCAGCTGGTTGATGATTTATAAGCATGATATACGCTTTGAAAAATCAACCATTGTCTCGGTCGCTGTGCTTCCTGAGAGTTTTAGCAAACTGGCCGAGCTCAGTTCTGCTAGATTTCAAAACGATCGATTAAGCTCAAGCTCCCGTGGGGATTTTAAAGCAACGGTTGAGCTCAGTTCCGCTTTATTTCTCAAAGTATGCGGTTGAGCCCAGTTCCCGCTTTTATGAAAGTTTTGAGAAACTTTAAAGCAAAAGGTTTGTGAAAGGTTTTAAGAAATTTTTCAAACAAGTTAAAGAAAGTGTTAAAAGAAATTTGAGAAGCTGATAAACTTCTAAGCAAGCAAACAATAAGAGTTTTATGGCTTTTAAAGAAAAGCAAAGCAAGCAAGTAAAGAAAAGTTTTAGAAACTTTTAAAAAGCAAGCAAGTACAAAAGCAAGCAAAAAGAAAAGTTTAAACTCAAAGCAAAGAAATGCTTAGAAAATAATTGTAAAAGAGAGTTTACATTTTGAGATGTTTTCTGAAAAGCAAAACCTTTTATAAAAGCATACACTCACTGAGCTCGTTTAGCTCATTATTTTCTATTTTAAAAACTATTTTCCAGGTACAGACACTCTGGACGCTGGAGCAGATTAGGATTCTCCTGACATTTATATCAATGCTGTAATTAAGAATATTATGTAAGAAAATACTTTGAATATGTATAATGGAACATATGTAAGTACATAGAGTAGTTTTGTGAGAATGTGTCAGTATGTCGGTCGCTATATTTTGGATATAGTGTAACTGATGTATACAGGATTTGGAATTTGACTATGTGCAATACAGTCGGTTTTTTTCACGCTAAGATTTTACCTTCAAATCCTAAGTTATAAATAAAAGAAAAATTTTTATAGGAGGTTTTAGCAAGCAATACGCTTCGCTCACAGAGTTTCTAATGCTAGAGGTAAATCTACTGATTTCATGGAGTGGCCTGACGCTCGCCGCCAATAGTAGAGGGTGTGACACCTTCATTGATTGGCATAACCTTATCCCATGTACCCTCCTATACCAAGATTAGCTAGATGGCCGACTCTAATGAGGTAATGGTATATGTAAATGTAGATGTTTATATAGTAATTTGATTCATTCACATCAACGTTATCGACGAAATGTAAATGTGCAGTCTTATGGCAGTCATATCACGAGGATTTGATCGACTACCACTTACATATGCTTAGCTAATCAAGAGATCTAGCGGACGATGTCACCGCTTATATGTTTTGGGACTGTTGAGTGACATCGTCTAGAGCGAGTCTTACGCCAGTTTAGGCTACACCAAGAGATACCTCCATCTTGATCTTATGAGCAAGAGCTACATGTGAGCCGGATGCATACGGACAAAGATCGAGATCACATTTATCATGCTCGATACGCGTCTTAAGGGATACACGAAATGATGATCATCACTGCACTCCCTACGGAGGGTATTATGGACTTCATGATCCATATATGTCATGGTATTGATCGGCGACACCACCACTCCACAGGATGATATGGTGTATCATACTGGGGCCGGCATTACCTACATTTTGGTAAGTTAGAGTCTTGTGTTTATAAAGTGTTTTTCAAATTTGAAACAATAGATTACGTATTTATAATCGTTTGGTTGGTTCTTTTAGATCTTTGCCCTGGTTGACATAACTAGTCGATCGCATGGGGCTACCACAAGATTGGTGTGCGACTTACATCATATTGCTAGGATCGTTGTTACACCAATGTGTTACACTGTGATCGGGAGAGGAGGTCTCGCATCGCTAGACACGATCAGAGGCATCTACTTCATGTGGATCCATCCATTGGTAATTCTCCTGTCATCTACTCCAATCAGAGTGCAGCCCATTCGAGGGAGAGGGAGAGAGGGAGAAGCTGATTTTACGAGGTCATGGTCGAGATGTAAGGGCTCTAGGTCGTGGTCTAGACGGTGAAGGAGGTCAGGTACACCCAGCTTCAACATCGCGCCCATTATCACCTACTCCAATATTCGCGACCCGATACTTCCATACTCCCCATACTTACCCATCATCACCCCGATAATTCCATACTTACTCATCACCCAATACTTTATACCCTACGCACTTCACATCATGTGACGCCTTGTAATCCGGATCCGTTGATCACCCATCAACCCTAGAAAAACCCGTGATATCGGTGTAACTCGATACTCGCACCGCATAGCCCTATTTGACGATCCATTATTTAACAAAATCGGACAGAGTCTCCTTTGTACGGGAAGCTCCATCCAAAACCCAACCTATACGCTATACAATATACAATAACATGACCCATCCGAGGCCCAATAATAACACAATGATCGCACTAGGTCCATTTATGAGTAAAAATTGACCGCATCGAGTCCATTTATCCACATTCATACAAAAACATGCAAGGTTATATTAAAAACCATCCATATGAGTTCACTTACAACTCTTTAACACATTAGTACATGCCAAAACATTAATTTACTCCAAAAATTTTAAAATAACTATAAAGCCACAAGTCGGCTTTCTTCACCCTTGCAGCCCCGAATAAGAGCCATCCACCCGCCATGTCCTCGCACCGAAATTTTTTCCCAGATAGTAGACACGCCAAGAGAGTAATTTTATAGAGGCTACTTCACCTAAGTGAACATGCACACCACTTTGACACCATTCACATCAACAATTCCAAGTAGAATATGCAATTCTAGGTTGGAACTTACATGACATGCTATGAAATTAGCGAGACTCCACTCATGCACCATACCCCGAGTCATTAACACGACCGCCACCACAATGAATGCTAATGTGTGATCAAATCCTTCATTGATGGATTACATTCAATGATCCTTTAAATAAAATCAGATGTTTATAAATCAAAACCTTTTGACGCTACACTCAAACGACCATTTCATATACCAAACCATGTGTCTTTATGGGCAACGATTTTGGAGTCGCACCATGTGCCCGCACACTTTTACACTTTTGGATTTTCACCGTCAAGGTGTATGAACCAAGAATCGGTCTACCCAAGGGAATATCTAGCCTTTCTTGCTTTTACCAGACACAAGTTTTATTTTTCATGTCATGCAATCGTGCAACTCTGTTGAACTTCATCCAACGGTACCGAGCTCACTTATCAATCACCAAATGTGGTGATTTATTTCAACCATGCACTCACACCCATGAAATGTAATGTTCCCATGCATATGCAATGTAATGCACCATTACATGTCAACGTCATGACAAATATGCAATGAATGCCACATGGACAAATTAAATCATACATTTCACCAATGTATCATGGACAATTATATCATATGCATATAATTTCCAAATAAACACTCATATCGATGTCAATACATTAAAACACATATATTAACATTTTATCAAACAAAACAACCAAGCATGTTATTACAAAATCAAGCAATAACATAAAATGTGGCATAAAATGCCCACAAAATAACCCATTAAATCGGCCCTAAAAACTGCCCAACAGCCCTAACCCACCATAAATCGGCCAAGCATGCTCCTTAAACAATCTAGATTTTTAATCCAACAAACTCTAAACATCCTTTGAACGTACATAAACGATTTAACTCAAATAGCCCCTAAAACATTCTTTAAACATGCCACAAAAAATCCCAAATCAAAGACAAAAGCCTACTACCGAACTGCCTTAAACAAGCCATAAACGGTCACCAACACTTTAAAAGGCTAAAAATCGCCAACAACCCCTTAGGGCAAAATTGAGCAAAATCAACCTAAGGGGTGGGAAATATAGCCAAACAACCCTAAAACATCCTTTGAACATACCACAAACAATCTCAAACCAAAGATACAAGCCGACTACCTAACAGCTTTAAACAGCTACAAATGTGTCAAACAACCCTTAAACATGCTAAAATCAACCAAACAACCCATTAGGGCATAAAATCGAGCCAAATAGCCCTATGGGTGGAAGACAAACATCCCTTAAGGGTGGAAATAATCCAAAAGTATAAAGAATCCCTACTTCTGTAGCCGTGAGGTAATGGTATGAGGTCTCGAGAACACCTCCCAAACTCGAAAACTTTGATTTTCTCCAAATCTCCTCCTCGATCTTCGACATGAAATCCTCCTTTTGGCACACACACGCGAGCCCTCGGGTCGAGGCGATGAACTTTAATTCTTTGATCGACGAATTCCGACCGACAGAACTTCGTGGATCGTCGAAAGTAAGCTCAAATGCTCTCTTCCTCCACCTCTTTCCCTCCCATGGCCAAACAGCAGAAAAATGAGTTATTTTCCCTCAAAAATCTGGTTTCATTAACCTTTATCTATAACTTGCTGAATTTCTACGATGCCGCTATTGCCACGTCTACGACTGTTTGAGATCATTTTCGCTCAAAACAATTTATTTTCATCCCAATTTAAGTTCAAATTATCTTAAATGAACTTTACTTAATTTATTTCCCAACTTCCAAGACTTTCTTAAAAATCTTGTTTTTTTTTTTAGGTCGCCACTACCGTCACCTCGAAAATAGTGAAAAATCTGACTATCTCGGAATTTGACGAAATTCGTCTGGATAACTATATTTCGCAAGAAGAATCCAACAGTGAGGTTCGTTTCATCATCCGAGATTTAGAAATTTTAGGCTTGCAAACTGCACTATAGTGACAATTTCATCGTTTTGCCCTTAAAAAATTCAAATTTAGGCCGAGTTTTACATTCTTCCTTAAAAGAATTTCTTCATCCCCTCAAATTCACATACACAAACACATACAATCACATCCATATATAAAATGGGCCATTTTAATATGAAATGACTAAAAACATACTTTTCATCCTCAAATAAGAAATCGATAATTGGTACATATAAAGGTCTTCACGTTCCATGTCGCTCCTCCACTCCCTGTTGCCACAATACCTTTATCAGCCTCACGATCTTGCCTCGAAAAACCTAATCCCGGCTTATCCATGATACGTAGATCTGCCTTCTCCTAAGGTTCCGACCGTGATCAACTACAAGCTCTCCCCAATCCACCACATGAGTTGGATCCGAGTGTATCTCTATATAGAGGACATGAAATACCGCATGAACACCCGAAAAGTTTAGCAATAATGCCAACCAATAAGCAATCAGACGCACTTCTCAGCACTTCTAAGGGCCCGATATATTTCACGATAAATTTTTCCTTCTCAAGGAACCTTAAATTCCTCCTCTTAGGCATTACCTTCAAGACGACATGATCCCCCACCTCAAACTCTAAAGCTTATCGTCGTCTATCGACATAGCTCTTCTGCCATCTTTGAGCCGTGAGAAGACTCATCCATATTAAATCCACCTTCTCTAAGGTGTTCCTAGCCAAATTTGAACCTGTAGAGGGTCTCTCTCCCACCTCCATCCAACAAACCGGAGATCAACAAGGCCTCTCATATAGTGTCTCATAGGGTGTCATCTGTATGCTCGCTTGATAACTATTGTTTTAGGCGAACTCCACTAAGGGTAAATGCTCTTCCCAGCTACCCTTGAGATCTAAGACGCATGCCTGTAGCATGTCCTCTAAAGTTTGGATGGTCCTCTCCGACTGACCATCCATCTGAGGATGAAAAGTAGTGCTTATCATCAACCGTGTCCCTATGACTCGCTAGAAACTCCTCTAAAAATGAGCCGTAAACCTGGGATCCCAATCCAATACTATAGATACTGGTACTCCATGTAATTGGACAATCTCCCTTATGTACAACCTGTAGAACTCCTCCAGAGTGAAGGTCATCCGCATAGCCCAAAAGTGTGTCAATTTAGTGTCGGTCCATCACCCACACCGCTGGCCATGCCCGTGATGTTCGTGGGCAAGTGAATCACAAATCCATCGCGACGTGTCCCACCACTGATCACCCAAAGGTCGAGTAATCACGCTCGTCTGTGCTCAAATTTATACTTGGCCGACACGTGAGACATCAACAAATAAAATCCCCAACCTATTTCTTCTTCCCACTCCAATAATACTAGCCAATGGCGATCATGGTACATTTTTCGTGCCACTCGACGACAACAAAATCCAGGAGCAATGGAACCCCGAGAATCTCCTCTCACCTCGCCAACTAAAGGGAACCACAACCCGCCCCATAAAGACTACCATCCATGTGAATGGCCCAACCTTCGTCACTTATATCCGACTCGCATCTTGGCCCCGGTAGACAATATCTCGTGTCCCGGCCCCTATGACTCGACTCTCACCACTCGCATGAAGGCAATACCAAACTCCCCAAAGTACTGGTCTGACCAGAAAAGCCAAATCGTCCACACCGAGCATCTACCACCTGAGAAGCCACACTAGCCAACACTCCTCGTGACTTCTGGCTGAGTGCATCAACCACCACATCTGGTTTTATAGGATGGTAATGCAAAGTGAAGTCATAGTCTTCAGATACTCCATCCACTGCGCTGCCTCGCGTTGAGGTCCCTTCCGTGTAAAATGTACTTTAATTTTATCCGAAACACTCGAATCAGCCATCGATAGATAATAGTAATGTCCCAAGGAAAAGACAATAGCCGTCAATTCCATGTCATGTGTGGGTTAACTTTGCTCATGGTTCTTTAACTGCCGAGAACCATAAGCCACTAACCTCCCGGACTGCATCAAAACACATCCAAGTATGTCCTTAGAGGCATCACGATACACTGTGTACCTTTGTCCCCTTTCTGGAACTATTAGAATAGGAGCCAAAGTAAGCCTCCTCTTCAATTCCTAGAATACCTTCTCACACGAGTCATTCCACTCAAACTTAACCTCCTTCCGAGTCAATCTCATCAGAGGTGCAGTTAATATGGAGAAGTCCTCAATGAACCTCCTGCAATACCCTGCCAATCCCAAGAAACTACATATCTCAAATATTGACTTCGCTCTCTCCCAACTCATAACTGCTTCAACCTTCTCCGAGTCCACGGATACACCCAAAGTCGACACCACATGCCCCAAGAATTTCACCTCAGTAAGCCAAAATTCACACTTACTGAATTTGGCATACAACTGATGGTCTCTCAAGGTCCGAGAACAATCCTGCGATCATCATGCTCCTCCGTCCTGGAGGCATGTCATCAACGGCCACCACAACGACTAATCTAGGTAGGTTGGACCACCCTATGCATGAGATCCATGAATGCTGGAGCATTCGGCCAACCGAATGGCATCAAATTAAACCTCAAATGCCCATATCACGCCCCAAACGCCATCTTAGGGATATCTCATTTCCCTAACCTCAATCGATGGTAACTGGTGCGAAGATCAATCTTGAGGTAAATCGCACCTTTCTGCTGATCAAATAAATCATCAACTCTTGAAAAGGAAACTCATTCGAGCAGTAAACCTATTCAATACATTAGTCTGCGATAATGGCTGGTCTATGTCCTCTTCATGGAAATAAGACCTGAGCGCCCAAGGTAAAGTGCTCAATCTAATAAAACCCCCCGTCCAACATTTCCGACCGATTCCCTTGAGTTCTTGCAACTCAGTAGACGCCATTCTATGCGGAGTCATAGAAATATGTGATGTACTAAGGTGCAACTCAATAGTGAACTCTACATCCCTCTACGAAGGTAATCCTGGTATTTCATCAGAAAAAACGTCCTCATACTCACAAACCGTCCGAGGTAGACCTAACTCATGTCTCACCTCGTCCTCCAAGGTAAGGCTTGCTAGCCAACCCATCAACTACCTTGTGTCATTTAGAGTCGTACACGACTTGGGGTAAAGCATCGTGTTTATCCCCCCTGAAACATAAAACAAGTATCATCCGGTGTGTAGGTAGTAACCCTCTTACGATCACAATCAATGACGACTCTATAAAACTCGGGTAAATTTGAATTTTTAGCGAAAAATGGCAAAACAGTAAATTGTAGCTACAATACAAGTTGAAAACCTGAAATTTTTCTAGATCTCAGATGACAAAACGGACCTCACGGTTGGATTCGTCTCATGAAATCTAGTTACCCAAACGAGTTTCATTAAATTTCAAGACAATCGGATTTTCACTATTTTCAGGGCGACTAATGTCTGGTGAACCCCAAAAACGAGATTTTGGGAAGTAATTTTGGTTAAGTTCATATAAATTAATTTTAACTTGAACCAATATGAAATAAATTGTTCAAGGCGAAAATATACCCAAACAAGTCAAGGACACGTGGCGTGACGTGGGCCAGGCACTAACTTAAAGTTAAGTTTAGAACAAAATGGGGGTTAGGGCAAGAAGAGCCCATTTTTCCTGTTTTTGGATCGTGGGAGAGAAAAAGGGAGAGAGGAAGAGCACACAAGCTTCCTTCGGCGATCCTCAGAGCTCCGTCGGTCGAATTTCATCTAGCCAAGAACAAAAGTTTACTACATCGACGAGGGCTACGCGTGGATACCAAAAATAAAGGATTTCGTGGAAGATCCAAAGGGGTAGATTTCTAGAGATCAAATATTTCAAGCTAGGGAGGCTTCCCACCCGTGTTTCTACGCTCTAAGAGGTAGGGATTCTCTCTACCTTGGTTTATTCTTCACTTTTTTGGCAAAAAATGGGGATTTCATGTGACGCCCCCAACTCGACACCCGTTGTCAAGCAAATGTGTCATTTTTAACTTGTACTATATTTTATAGCGTATTTATAAAATATATCTAATGACTCCATGTATCAGTATTAACATTTACAATATTTACATTGCGACAAAGAAACAAAATATATACATTAGACCAAATGGTGCTTTGGTAGATGCACTAGTGATGTGTTGACTTTGGCTGGCGTGTGGATTGATTGCATCCTTTGGTTTCCTCTTATGTACTACCGCGGTTGGAAACTACTTATTGCCCAATCTTGCCAGCAGTGGGAATAACAAATACATATAGGCGACCTCTAATCAAAAGTCATCACACTTTAGACAGCGCATATAACACCGATTATTTATATATGAAATGATATGTTTTGAACATATCATTTACGAGATAATAACACCACATATATATCATACTTATTCGATCTTAACATGTTTCATTCATATCATCTTTCATTTACATTTGTTCTTGTACTTATCCTTTGTTCATTATCATCATACTTAATCTTATCTTACCGTATCGTGTCGTACGTTTACATATTCTTGTCATTTATCTTATGTTTCATGCCTGCAAATACCTTAGAAGTGGATACGAGAAGGAGCGTATGTGCAGAAGGTCTTATCACTATATGAGGCAGTGAAATGCGTATGACTAAATGGGGCCTCGATGTCATCAAGCGCATGCTCTGATAATTGTATCCTATAGACGCACCTATATATCCAACTATCGATGAATAAACAATCAATTTTATTATGTTTTCTTAACAATCTTTTAGGTATCAAAAAAAGATATCTCATATACATGAATAACTATTGATATCATATATACTTATGAGATATTCATTATCAAATAATCTCTTATGAGCATTTCACTGTATTTTTTTCATATAATAAAATTATACGTGTATTTTCTTTAACTTTCATAACACATGTTATCATGATCATATTATTATGATGCATTATTTCATATAACAATACAATTATATAACTTTGTAATTTTAGTTTCCATAACCAATTCTACACGATTTGTTAAGAGGCGGCTCCAAGTTCATTTAAAGCTACAATTTTGACCACATAAATGGGATTGTTAAAGAAAGTGATCTTCTAACTCAATATACCCCTATGTCTTGGGTTTCATAGTTCGAACATCATGTCATTTGGACTTTTAATTTAGGAGATATGGGTATAAACATTCGAACTACTCTGGACAATTTCGAACCGAGAATCTAAATTGTGTCCTATAATTTGAAAATTTTTCTAGGAACATTAAAGATATAATTGACTATACTTTCTTCATGAAAGTTATTCTCTGGATCATTTGCTTGTAGAGAAATTTGAATCACCTGTTTGGACAGTATAACTGAAGTTATAGATTTAAACAGCCGGAATTACTCGAGTTCAAAGGACTATTTTGAAACGATTTCGAGGACCGATTTGACCATACTTTGACAAATTTTCTAGGTCCAATGAGGTTCAAATTTGGATAAACTTATTTCAAGGATATTTGTTCTCCTATAAGTCTAGTTTATCTAGAAATTTGAATCGCTCAGTTGGATAAACGAGGCAAACTTATGGCTAAATACAGCGCTCAGAAACCCAAAGCGTATCTGTGAACTGAGTGAAGCTTGAAATGGAAACGGTCGCCAATTTATGGTACTGCTTGGGGTCAAATTTGAGACACCTATTTCAGGAACTCATTGTTCTACCTGACATAGGTTGCCATTTGAATCACTCAATTAGGGTAAGTAATGGCTGAGATGGCGAAACAAAAACATAAGGTTTAAAAAAGCTTGGACAACATCTCCTTAAAACCCAACATTTCTCTATACAAATTTTTCCTCATTGAGGACTACAACCATTCCAAACAAGGATTCTACACAAAAAAGAGGTATTCCAAACCTCCAAACAAGTATCCATACAAAAATCCATACACAAATTCATACTAAAATTCCATACTATTCCTTACTTATCCATACCTTTGCTTTTCTTTTCTCCTTCCTTCTTCCTTCTTCTCTTCTTCTTCTTTCTCTCTTCTTCTCTTCTCTCTTTGTCTCTTCTCCTCTTCATCGATTTTGCCTGTCATTTAGACCCGAAAATGAGATATTTTGCCTTTAATTAATAAGGCCATGTTTGGCACTTATACCGGTTTTACCTAATTTTCCCTTTTTGCATTTTGGTCCTTCATTTCATTTTATTCTCGATTTAACCATCGAAATCCTACTTTGGCATATTATCTTCTTGTATTATGACCATGGGTCCTGATTAGTAAATTACTAATTTACCCAACTCTTTAATAATTTTGGATTTTTCTTATTTTATTTTTAGCATTATTTTGTTCGAAGAAAAATATACATTTACTTTTATTATCACCTAAACATGTTATAAAGCGTCGAGGTATAATTTTGAGGTGTTACATTTCAGGTTCCAACTCGATGACTCTTCACCTAGGCGAAGGCATGAAGCTTCTCCTGGAAGTTTGGCTCTTCGCCTAAGCAAAGGAAGACTCGCCTAGGCAAAGGAAGACTCGCCTAGGCGAAAGGGTTTGCCCAGGCGAGGGTGTAATTCTCCCAAGCAAACCTAAGAGCAAAATTTTGTGAGGTGTTAATTAGTCACTTTAAATAAGGTGAGTCTTCGCTGGGCGAGAAGAACCTAAAGGTCGAGAAAGCAAATGGTTGAGATTCTTTGAAGCATGTGTATGGCTTGTTGGGGCATGTTATATAGCTTGCTTTGGGGGCTATTGTGATCTGTTGTGTGGGCATATCATATGTCACACTTGGCCTTAAGGCTTAAGGATGTTATTACTTGCCTTGTAATAATATGTGTGGGTCTATTGATGTGATGAAATGTTGATATGTGTGAACCAATATATTGACATTGATGTGTGTTTGTTTGGAAATTGTATGCATAATGATATGATTGCCCATGATACAAGGTAAATTGTATGATGATTTTGTCCATATGGCATTCATTACATATGGGGCATGGCATTTACATGAAATGGCACATTGCGTTGCATTATGCACGGGAAACATCGCATTTCATGGGTGTGAGTGCATGGTTGAATCGATCCCTCCGCAGTGATTCAGTGGGTGGGCTCGATACCATTGGGCGAAGTCAGCAGTACCGCCGGTTGCATAAAGAAAGCGGAAAGTATGTCGATAAGGCTAGATATTCCCTCCGATGCTGAAAGACCGGTGGATTCGGACACTAACGGTGAAAGTCTAAAAAGTGTTGGAAGACGTGTAGAGCTTGCGGTGAGACCCCGAAAATTTGCTACCCACAAAAGACACATAGTTTTGCATGAGAAACGATCATTTGAGGTGTAACATCTAAAAAGCTTTTGGTTTATAAACAAATAAATTTTGTTTGAAAATGATCAGTGGATGTAATCCATCAATGGTTATCACACATTGACATCACATTGTGGTAGGTAGCCAGAAGACTTCGGGTATTGGGTGAGTAAAGACTGAACGGTACATGAGTGGGTCTCATCTCATTTCATGGCATGGCATAATAGAGGAATTCAACCTAAGATTGCATATCCTATTTGGAATTGTGATGTGAATGTGGTTTGTTAAGGTGAACATTGCATGTGCACTTAGATGGAGAGTAGCCTCTATAGGAGTTTCTCTATTGGGCGTGGCTCACGTTATAAGGAATAACATTTCAGGTGCGGGAAATGCGCCAGTGGGTGGTTCTCATCCGGAGCCGCGAGAGTGAAGAAAGCCAGTTTATGGCTTTGTGACCATTTTTGTAAACTGTTTGAAGTAAATTCATTTTGGCATGTACAAATGTATTAATGAGTGAAATTGAACTCATATGTATACTTTTATGTAAAGGAGTGTGATTAAACTCAAAATTTTATTTTGTATATAAATTGACACAGCCTTCGAGCTCTACCTTGCCTAGGCGAAGGTGAGGTTCGCTGGCGAAGCAGCGACCTTGAACTTGGGTTCTGCTCCTAGGAAAGGTGTCACTTCTTTAGGAAACCGAGACAATTGCTAGATGATGTTTTTTTCCCTACGACCTTTGTACATTATGCGGGATGGTTTGGAAGAAATCCTTACGAGGGCTCTATCCGATTTTGTAGGAGTGGATCGGGTGAATGGGATGTACGATGTGGTATCGGGTCACACGATATCCACATGGATTCTGCTCAATTTTGTAGAAATAATAGATTCCAGTGAATGCAACACAACGATATGGTATCGGGTTACACGATATCCACAAGGCTTCCACGGGTTGATGGTTGATCAACGGACCCCCAGATTTTAGGGTATCATAGACTCGGTGTTAGTCAACGATCAATCCTAAGGATGACATCAAACTCCGACATGTCCATGACCACAGGTCCACGGTGAGTAGAATCCTCAGTCTCTAACTCAACACCTGGCTATCGATCTAGCGCTCACCACGCTCTAAGGAGAACTCACATGTAGTGGTTTTCCAAAGTTTTAACCTCTAGCCCAAATCTTTTTTTCACACATATCGAAACAAAGGAGAATAGATGCACTAGAATCAAATAATACTTTTGCCCATAAGCGAGAGAGTAGAAATGTACCCTGAATGACCGATTGATCTGCAAGCTCGGCCTTAGGTGTAATGGTATGGACACGCCCCTAGGTCCCTGAAGTCCTAACTTGTGTGCCCTCGCCTCGACCTCGACCATGCCACAGCCCATCAGATCCCGATTGTGAGTAGTAGGGCACGTCGTGCCCCAGGGCGTCTTGTCCACGGCCCATGGTGGGGTAAGGAGGAACAAAGCGGAGTCTATGAACGTCCCAGCGATGGCCCGGGGCCTGGGGTGTCCCATAACTCTAGGATCCCCTACCTCCCGAGACGATCTCGTTTCCATGTGTCGGGTTGGTGATAATAGTAACATATCCTCTACCCTGGTTGGCTAGGAGCCTTGAAATGCCTCCCATCTTGGGATGATTGACCCTGGCCTTGGCTCTAATAGTCACGACCCTGTCCATAAAATTCTTGCAGAGTAAAAGTCTTCTACTTCTTCTCTGAACTAGAAGAAAAAGGTGAGCTAGAAGAAGAAGGTTGACTCTCCTTCCTCTTATCTTTAACACCCGCATCTTGAATGCTTGGTCTGTCGTCCACCTCCTCCGTGGCCCATGCCTATCTCTTGACCATCAAGTCCATGTCTTGCAGGAGATGTCACAAAATTTTACCCTGGATGGAAAATTTTAAACCATCCTTAAACTTCTCACTCGGCCATATGCGCCACATAATCATCGACGAAAGGGATAATTCGATTAACTTAGCCCACCGTTCGAGCACTATCATGGGTCTTGGCCCCAGTTCCTAGGAACTCCTAAGCTTTGCGTGTCGGGCAAGCGGCGCAGGAAGTATTTGGCCATGAAAGAGCTCCGCGGAACTCTTCCCATGTTGTTGCCTCAGTTCACCTTGAGGCTTTGGCCAATCCGCTGTATGGTCGCCCTCACAACTAGAAATGCAGCTAGCTTTATCCTAGTGGCATCGGAGGTGATCTCCATAGACTCCAAGATCTTGTCGACTTGTCAGAACCAATGATAAGCTACCATCGGGTCCTCTCCTCCCCTGAAGGTTGGAGGATGGTGTTCCTTGAACCTCACAGGGTTACCCTGGCCCCTCCCTCGACTCAGGTTGCACTGGCTTGTGTGGTGGCGTCTTGACACTCGCATGTGCAATGGCGCGATCGTAGCATAATAGCCTCCTATGAAGCCCCTGTTAATCAAGGCCAATGGTAGTGGGTTGTTTAAACCACCTTGCCTCGGCGTCTTCTTCCTCGGTAGCCATACATTTGTCAAATAACATGAGTTTTACATATTATCAAAAAAATGGGGATAAAGTTTAAACTTTAAGATTTCTCACGCATATAACTAATAGCACACATGTGTTGTGACGCCCCCATTCCGGGGGTCCACGTTGACCACCGATCAACCTGTGGAGAAAATTTATGGATGTCGGGTAACGAGCATATTCGATAAGGAGTCCTTTTTTCCGGGACTGAGTTTAGCAATCGGGTAGAGTCTCCTTTATGCGGGGCTACCCCAGCCTAACTGTCCCAATATTGTCTGGCGACCTGCCAGGGTCCACATAGGAATTAAATGGCCACGCCCAGAGCATTACATCCATTACTCACAAAATATGCCCAACTATATTATAATAGTTTTCAAGAGTTGTTACATGCTCTTAATTGAAACATATATCAAAATTAAGAATTCTAATACATGTTTTTACCAAAATATATGTCAAAACCACAATCGACTTTCTTCTTAAAAGCAGCCTCGATGGCCAGCCGTCTTCCCAAACACTCCATTACGAAATAATTTTCCTCGATATGGTGAAGCGATGCCATTAGTGATAATCTACATGAGTTTACTCCAGCTAAGTGCTCATGCAATGCCAAAAAAAAAAAAAAACACACACACACACATTCAGTGAATTCATGATTCCTACTCAAATGTCCACATGCCTAATCTCATGTCTCAAGTCCTCACAACTCCCTCACACACATTTATGCCATGTATGAAAATCGTTTCCAAACAAAAATATTTGTTTTTTATTGCCAGGTAACCCTCATTAAATACATTGGACAATCCTCAGAGTGAATTTGTTGGGTAACTCTCAAAACAATTCATAGGCCCCTCAGGCGTGAATTGTTGGACAATTTCGAACACAATTCTTTGAATGACTTTCGATAAAATTATTATTTTAATAATTTTCAAAATAATTCATTATTTGGACAACCCTCAGATTTGCTGTCATGCCTCACACCCTCTCTGGTTCTAGGGTGCCCCGGTGCATATGAAATGCATTATGTCATTTCCATACAACACATGTTAATATATCAAGCATGCATATATTAACAAAAATCATCACACAACAACATGTTATTTATCGTAAGTAATAACACAAAATCGGCTCACATAGGCTAATAAGAAAAAAATCGACGATTCGACTCAACTTGTCAAATTATCACAAATCAGCAAAATAGGACCACGAAGGTAGCCTCAAACCCATCCTAGGTTGTCAAGCGCCACGAAATTCGGTAGCCGGTCCCACTCTAGAGGACCGAAAACTCACGACCATTTCGGCCCCCGAGCACTCGAACAATCAACCATTAACAAAATTCTTAAATGAGGATTAAATCAAGTGAGGAGGTATTACCTTCGAGTTGTCGAAACTCCACAAGCCGATTCCACTCGTGACCCTTACCTGTAGAGTAGCTTTGCCTCTTGGCTCGTTGAAGCCAGATGTAAATTACGAGCGTCGAAATCTAGAGAGAAGTTGGACACTCTCTCTCTAAAATCTATTTCTCCCCTCAACTGGGATTCGACCCAAAGAAGAAGTCTTTTTTCTTTTCATTATTCCCTTTTATCTTCATTATTTGACTTTAAGGGCTCTTTGACATGTATTAATATAAGCCGTTCATCTCTTAATCCTCTCACTTATTCATGTGACACATGTGTCATATGGATACATGTCGAGTGGCCCTTGTCACATCACATGCCTTTCATATCACATGTACATCTCATAAGCTGTCACATGGCACCTGACACTTAGTGCCTCGAAAGACATGAAATTTCGACTGTCTCGAAATTCGACGTGGTAGCTAGATTTCGCGGAGCCGGCTACCCAGCGGTGAAGTCGGTTCGTCATCAGAGATCTAGAAAAATTCGATTTGACGAAATTAACATTTTACCTTTTTCCAAAAAATTAGAATTTTCTCAGTTTTACATTCTCCCCTTTAAAAAGAAATTTGTCGAAAATTCGTACAATCATGAAAAAAATCACATGCTATCTGACATACACTATGCCGTGCATGTAAACTAGTCATTTAAGCATTAAAGACTAAACCACTTACCTTCATCCCTAAACAAGAGGATGGTGGCCACTTGTTGTGTCCTCGCGCTCCCACGTTGCCTCCTCCACTCCACGGTGTTGCCACAGTACTTTCACTAGCCTCACAGTCTTGCGTAGCAAAACCTGATCCCGGCTATCCATAATGCACACTAGTCCCTCCTCGAAGGTCTCATCTGTGTCAACCTCAATCTCTCCCCAATCCACTACATGAGTTGGATGCGGGTGACACCTCGGGCATGGAGAAGTGAAATACCTCATGGACACACGAAATCTTGGGGCGGTAAAGCTAACCGGTATCCTCACGATTAGCACCCTCTCGAGTATCTCGAGAAGGGTCCCGATGAACCTCGCGATGGCTTCCGCGCTTAGGAACGACCACTCCTCTCTTAGGCATCACCTTGAAGGCGTGATCTCCAACCTCGAACTCTGGGGGTCGGCGTCGTACATCGGCATAGCTCTTACCTTTAGGCTATGAGCTATGAGGAAGGCGTTTGTGTTATCAAGCTCACCCAGCCTTCTCGGAGGTGTCTCCCTAATCGGATCGGGAACAATGATGGAGCTATCTACTCGGTCCAAACATATTGGTGAGCGCCTCCCATACAATGCCTCATATGGTACCAGTGTATACTCGCGATCTTTATTTGTTATAGGCGAATTCCTGGGAAAATGCTCTTCCAGCTACCCTTATGATCCAGGCATGCTTGCAACATGTCCTCAACACTGTATGGTCCTCTCGGCCGGTCATGCATGCGTGGGTGGAAGGTTGTACTCATGGTCAGTCGTGTGCCCATAGCCTTTTGGAAGATTTTCCAAAAGTGCGTCATAAACCTCAGTCTCTGCTCAGGCACTATGGATGCGGTGCTCCCATGTGGCCAGGGACGATCTCTCAGGCTGCTCCTGACAGTGAGATTCCTCCATTCTTGAAGGTCATCGCACGGCTAGGAAATGTCAGCGACCGTGAGCGATCTACTATCACCCACACCGCGTCATGCCTCAGCGGCGTCCGTGGCAAGTGGGTCTAAATCCGGTAATGACGTGCTCCTAATTCCGCTCGGCCACCTCTAATGGTTGAAGTAGCCTGGTGGCTTAAATTGCTTTCGACGCTTAACTGGCGACATGTGAGGTTATCGTCGAACAAAATTAATAACGCTCCTTCTTAGATCCAACGGAATTGGCGGATCCGAACACGATTCGAGTGCTGCATTTACTAATTACTATAAACTTAGAACTTTTAAAGCTTTTTCATTTATGATATAAGGGTAAACATTTAACGTATATTACCTTAACTTGACAGAATTACAAAATATATCCAAGCTTCATATGCGGAGTGTTCAGCATTTACAATATTTACATTGTTTACAAAATAAACAAACACATATACAAAATAGACCAAGGTCTTCCCGATTCGTACCTAGTGATCGTGGCCTTTGGCTGTTGATGTGGATTTGTCTATTCTCTAGTTTCCTCCTTACGTAATTACGGATGAAACACCCGTGCTAAGCTTTACGCTTAGTGGGAATTAATACATATGAACACCCTCTACTAAGGGTCACTACACTTCTATACAAATGCATATACTTAGAACACATTTATCATTTACATATACTTATCATTTCTCATATATATATGTTTTTTTCATAACAATTTTCATTTCTTATCATATTTCATATATTTTTCATGTTATCTTGTACTTTACTTCTTGTTCTTTAATATTGTATACTATCGATCGCATAGCGATTGCTATGCTTCTCATATCATATCATATATTCTATATATTTCATTTGCCATACTTATCATTTTCTTTTTATGTTTTCATATCTTTCGCCTTATAAGTGGATACGGAAATAAGCTATGTATCTTACCCAGAAAATCTTATGCTTGTGAACAATGAACTCTATCGCGTATGACCCCAAACAGACCTTCTGTGGTGACAGGATCTATGTCATCGACCAAACGGGGCCTCGATATCTATGTAAGCGTATCTTTGCGGCAACTATATCCTATGGGCATCTTTTATCTATCCTCTCTGGGGTTCCCAAGTGAGCCAGTCTATGTGTATTTTATGTTCAATCTGTACTCGCATATTTCGAATAATTATTGTCATTCGGTAGTTATATCGATATTCTGATGATTTTTGTTTGTATATTTGCATTTTCATATCTCATTATATGCATGAATAAATATAGTTCTTAATAACTATGAGCTATTCTACTTATCATCGAGTCACGAAGTAAAGTGCATATATATGGATGGATTTTAGGCTGAAAGTATTTACATAAGTCGAAAACACTGAAAATAGTTCTGAAAATCATGTGGGACTATCGAAACAATCACGAACTTTCAGCAAATTGTCCGAGCTTGATCCGAAATTCATGCGATTATGAAAATAGTCAAAAATTCTAAAATTCCTAAACTCGGTCTAAAAATTTTGGAGGCTGGATTCTGACCTTTCCACGGTCTCTAAGTAAATCTAAGCCATTAAAAGGACCTTTAAAGATAAAAATAACCCAAGTAGGAAAATTCCATACCTCCCGGAGTTCGACGGGCGGAGCGTGCGTTTTGGTGTCGCGCGTGGCTCTCGTGCGTGGATGAACTGCTGTTCTTTCAGTCGAAATCCTACGGTCAGATTTCCGTAAATCTTAGAGAAAAGCGAGAAAAAAAAATAAAAAAAAAATTATTCTCTCTCTGCCGCCCACTCTCACGTCTCCGTGCTCCCTTTGATTTTTTATCCTTTCTTAACTACTTTTTAATTATTATTTGGATATATAGTTCATATTACATTATTTGAGTACGTTTCTGCCAAAATTTTTATTTCTTTTCGAGTTCACTTTATTTTAAATAAACTTAGCCACGCTATTTCTAACTTCGAGTTTAATTAAAAATCTAGATCCTAGTCGTTAATGACTATCGCGAGAAAATCGTAAAATATTTGACTATCTGAATTAAACAAACTTTTACGGGTCGTGGGCTTCAGCGAGGCAAATTTAGCGGCCTGATGCATTCGTCATCAGAGATCTAAGAATTTCTAGGCCTTCACGAACCATTACGACAATTTATTATTATTATCCTTTAACTAATTAAAGTTTCTATGATTTGTACTTTCACCCCTCCACTTTCCTTAATTGGCAATTTACCAATTTACCCTTGACTTTTGTATTAATTCCTAGTTTTGCTTATTTTATTTTTATCATTATTTTGATACGGAAAATATGTTTCTTTTATTATCTGCTCAGCGTATAAAGCGTCGTGGTATAATTTGGGGTATTCTGAAACTCTCCCTTAAAAGAATTTCGTCATAAAATTCATACACGAATCGAAGAAGTTGTAGATGCTGCTGGCTCTCATAGCCCCTTCTGGCTCCCAAGTAGCTCTTCTACGCCATGGTGTTGCCAAAGCGCTTTCACTAATAGTACTTGTTTGTTCACTTAAGCTGTTTTACGGCTCTCGATCCGAATAGCCTTTGGCTCTCATCATATGACAAATCCTCACGTACTTGTATCTTACCTTGGTAGTATATTGTGACTCATCCGAACGGTATTTCCGAAGCATAGACACATGGAACACATCATGCAACTTGGCTAGTTCGGAGTGCCTAACAAGTGCATGGCGGTCGATTCTCTCAAAAACTTCGCATGGGCGATGAACCTCGGACTGAAGCTTCCTTTCTTCCCGAATCTAAGCACCTTCCTCCGTAGAGATACCTTTTAGAACACTTTATCACCCACTTCATATTCAATGTCCTTCCTTTCCAAATCGACGCCAGAACTTTGTGTGTCGATCATTGTGACCTTTAACCTTTGCAAGATAGCTTTGAACTTTATACATGTCTTTTACTATGTCTAGACTAATCACTTTATGCTCATTGATCATCCAACACCACGGAGTTCTACATCTCTGTATACAAAGCCTCATATGGTGCCATTCCAATGTGATTGATAAGCGTTGTTATAAATGAGTCCCATCAATGGAATATACCTATCCAGCTTCCGGTGAATTCATTACATCCCGAAGCATATCTTGAGCACTTGAATCAACCTCTCGGATGTCCGTCTATCTGGCGGATGGAATCTTTGTCTTGAAATTTAACCTCGTACCTAAAATTTATTTGTAGTTCCTTCCGAGTCACCGAGGTAAATCGCGAATCTCTATCGGAGCCACGATGAACAGCGGCACACCCGTGCAATCGCTACCGATCATCCACATACTCTTCGAAGCGAGTCTATCCATAGAATAGTCAATCTGTGGTATAAAATGGGCGACTTTGGCCAGGCCTATCAATCACGAAGCGAGTCATGTTTTGTTGCGTGAGAAGACGAACACAAAATCCATGTAATGTTATCCCACTTCCATTGAGGTGGAAGAGGATTGACAAACTGTAGAACTTGGTGTTCGACTTTAACTGGCGACCGCGTCAAACTATAGACACGTACTCTGTGACATCTTTTCATTCCTTTCCACAATCTTTTCTTTGTTTCAAATCACGGTACATCTTATTGCCTCCGGGATGCATGGTAAAGACATTATAGTGCAAATAACAACTTTTCTTAAGCTCTTTATCATATGCTTTTTACATAGTACATCACGGAAATACAAACTTCCATCTTCTTTTGTGAAAACCAGTCTTGTCACATCTCGACCATCTGTACCTTTTGCGCATCTCTTCATCATTTTACGAGCATCTATAATCATTTTCTTTAACCTGAATGTGTTTTAATTAGCTAATATGGCTCGTCTATTAGTCTCCATTTCTTGTGTTGAAATGACAAAATTTGCCATTGCCTTTCTACTTAAGGCATGCAGCATACCACGTTAACTTTCAGGGGTGGTAGTCAATTATACGATCATAATCTTTGAATAACTCCGACTACCTCGTTGTCTCAAATTAAGCTCATGCGTTAACAAATGTTGAGACTTTTATGATCTGTATAAATTCTGCATTTTTCACCATATAAGTAGTGTATCCATATTTTCCAAAGCAAACACTACATGACCAACTCGTCATGAGTGGGATAATTTTGTTCATGTGGCTTCAAATTTGCTGGATGCATAGCTACTACTTTCTCATCTTGCATTAACACATCCCAAACCAATGAAACATCTTGTATAGGTGTACTCTTTTCCGAGTGGGATTCAACGTCCATCTTTTGGTGCTGACAGCATTTCTTTCAGCTGTTCAAAATATTCGACATTTATCTTACCACTCCAAACATCTCCTTTCTGAGTAATTTGGTGGTGGAAAGCTATGACGGAGAATCCGCCGCCAAATCTTCACATAATATCTGCTGCATTGAGAATTTGCCAATAGCGATTTAGGAGTGGACATATTCGGAGCTAGTGATATTCGTAGTGGATATTCAAGTAATTCGCCTTTAATGCTTCGAGATGGAGATGGCGAAGTCTAATCTAATGTAACACTATTGTCTAATTTTATTATTATATGAGTATATTGATTTTGATTATGTATTGGTTATCTCTTTAATGTGTATTGGATTGTATATCTTTATTTTATTTATTCAATGCAAATTTAAGTTTTATATATAAGAAAAAATATATTTTTATTTTATATATAGACCGGGTCTATCCCTCGGTTGAACCAGGTCGACCAGTTGAACCTCGACCCTTTGACCCTTTGACCCTCTCCCTCCGGGTCGTACCGGGCAGGTCGAAAACCTTAATAAAACACACCTCCTAAGATGCAGTAGCTTGACTCTCCAACTACCAAAATATATAAACTTGTTGTTTATATATATATTTCACAATTTAAAGAGTTCAATTACAACTCTTTTTCTTGTGCAAAAATTGGAATAACTTTTCAGAATTCCACAAAACACCTCTGTTTATGTTCAAAAAATGGAACTACTTGTTTAGAATTTTTTCTTTTTTTTCATTTAATTCTGGACCATTCTGCCCATAATTTCTCAAACAAACCTTAAACCTCAAACTTAAGGGTTATATTTTCTCGACCACAGTGTTCAATATTTCCCTATATGTTATTTTGCCAAACCGTTCACCTGATACATACGACATACAATCAATCACACATACACAATTAATTCATCAAAATGCACAAAGGATGCATGATCTAACCCGTTCTCATCAAGCCTAGGTATTGCATTATACCTAAGCTCTGATACCAAGATTAATGACGCCCCATTCCGGGGTCCGTTGACCTGTCATTCCCTGCGGAATTGTGGATGTCGGGTAACCTGACACCACTCCATTGAGTTCCCTTTTTTTTTCGGGACTCGAGTTTATAAAAATCGGGTAGAGTGCTCGCTGTGGGAGAAATTTCTGCTGAAAATACAACACAATACCAATGTGCAACGACCACACCCGGTCCACATCTGAGTAAAGAATTGTCACGTTAGGCCCCTTACATCCATACCACAAAATATACCCGTATATTATAATAGTTTTCAAGAGTTGTTACATAAATCTTAATCAACGTATAGCAAAATTAAGATTATATCGTGTTTTTACAAAATATGTATGTAGCCCGCAGTCGACTTTCTTCTTAAAAAGTAGCCTCCCAGTGGCGTCGTCTTCCCAAACACTCCTTGTACCTAAAATAATTTTCCCTCGACAAGGTGAGCAATGCCCAATAGTGATAATCTCCTACGAAGGTTACTCCCCACCTAAGTGTTCATGCAATGGCAAAAAAAAAAAACACACACACACATTCAAGTGAATTCACTGGTCACCTTTCGAATGTCACACATACTACGTCTAGAGTAATACCGAGTCATAGCGACTCGCCACACACGTTTATGCCATGTAAAATCGTTTCCAAACAAAAATATTTGTTTTAATTATGGAACAACCCTCAGATATAAATACATTGGACGATCCTCACGAGGTAGATTTGTTGGGTAACTCTCCCAGAAACGATTTATGGGCCTCAGTGAATTATTTGGACAATTTTCTGAACCACGATTCTTTGGACAACTTTTCGATAAAATTATTATTTTTAATAATTTTCTAAAAATTCATTATTTGGACAATGAGTCCGATTTTACTTAATAAATGCGCTCTGCTTCTGGTTCTAGAATTTACCGATTGCATATGAAATGCATTATGTCATTTCCATACAGCACATATTTAATATATCAAGCATGCATATATTAACAGAAATCAATCACCACAACAGCATGTTATTTATCGTGCTTGATAACACAAAATCGAAATACATGGGCGATAAGAAAAATGCGACGGTTTGACTCAACCTTTGTCGAATCATCACAAATCGCAATAGGACCACACAAGCGACCTCAAACCCGACACATTTTGTTCAAAGCGCCTGAAATTTCTGACCTTGGTCCCGCTTTGGAGGATCGAAAACTACTTGTGATTCATTCAAAACACTCAAACAGTCAACCATTAGCCAAAGTTCTTAAATAAAGTTAAGTCAAATGGCAGAAGACCCTACCTTCCCGGGTTAGCCGAAAACTCCACAAAAGCCCAGGTGTCCAGTGACTCTTGGCGTAGAGCAACTTCCTCTTGGTACCGTCGAGGCGAAGCGATGACACTTAATCACAGAGAAGTTGAGCATTTCTATAAAATTTATTTACCATAAACTCTGCAGTTCGGTAAAAGAGAAATTAAGTCTTTTTCTTTCATTGTTCCACTTTTTGTCCTCATTATTTTGACTTTAAGGGGCTCTTTGACATGGCAATATAAGTCATTCATCTCTTATCACTCTCATTTGTCGTGGCGTAATGTCGTGGATACGTCTCAGTAGGTGGCTCTTGTCGCTCATGCACTCTTTGTATCCAGTATGTTACCACCATGACGCATCGCATGTGCGTGCCAGTGTCTCGAAGGCGTGAAATTAGACTATCTTAGATTGACAAAATTGCGTGGTTGCTAGATTTCGCGAGACGATTCCAATGGTGAAGTTCGTTTCATCATTTGAGATCTAGAAAAATTCCGGATTTTGATCGAAATTACCATTTTACCCTTTTTCATAAAATTAGAATTTTCTCGGGTTTTACATGTGTCAACTAGCCTCAATATCCCGAACTATTCCGTTCATTCCTTTTCCGAACCCTTAAGGTTATGTTTGCTAACCTAGTGTTCCTCTTTTTCCATATACATTTTACCATGTATATAATTACGGCTCACATGCTTACACGGTCATGTAGCATATTAGGGCACAAACATGGAAATGCCTGATAGAATGCAATAAGTGCAGCCCTGCCACTCCGAGCCCTAGATAATCGCGCACCGCCTCAATACGGTTGTAGTGCCACAAATCAGGGTCAGTTGATCACCCATCAACCCGTGGAAACTTGTGGATATCGTGTAAATCGATACACATCACGTTATGTCCCATTTACCAGGGATCCATAATTTAACAAAATGGACGGGGTTTCCTTTATGCGAGAGCTCTATCAAGAAGCCCAACATCTGATATGCAATAACATGGCCCATCAAGACCCGATAATAACCTGTGGCTACAGGTCCATTTATGAGTAAAAATTGGCCGCACCCGAGGTCCATTTATCACGTTCATATAAAAACATGCAGGCTATGACAAAACCGTCATATGAGTTCAATTACAACTCTTTAACACATTAGTACATACCAAAATTAATTTATAAATTTGCAAATAATCATATAGCCACAAAGTCGGCTTTCTTACATCTGACCTTGGATGAGAGCGATCATAGGTCATGTCCCTTTTTGAAATAATTTCCTATAGGGTGAGCCACGCCCGAGTAGAGTAATTCCTCGAGACTTCTTCCGTCTAGTGCACATGCAATATTCACCTTGACATTCTCTCATTAAAGTCAACAATTCCAAGTATAATATGCAATTCTAGGTTGGAATTAGAATCCCTACATGTCATCTTTATGAAATAGATGAGACTCACTCCATGCACCATACCAGAGTCATTACCGGCTCCACACCTGATACAGTACTGATGTGTAATAAAATTAAATCATTAATGGATTACATTAAATTATCAGCACTAAATAAAATGTATTTATAATCAAAACTTTTTGGATGTCACACCTTAAAAGCCAAGCCATTTCATATACAAACCATGTGTCTTTTTTGTGGACAGCGGATTTAAGTCTGCAGTAGGTTACGCATGCCTTGCCACTTTTTGGTTTTTCATCATCGAGTGTATGAACGTGCTTGGTCTTTCACCCAAGGGAGTATCTAGCCTTCTTGCCTTTGCAACCTGAAGTTTTTTCAAGCTGTGTCATTCGACCATGCGATTACGGTGAACTTCGATCCAGCAGTCTGAGCCCTTATCAATCTGAGTAATGGTGATTTATTTTAAATATGCACTCACACCCATGAAATGTGATGTTCTGATATGAGATGCAATGTAATGCACCATTGCATGTCAATGTCTGTCAAATATGCAATAGATACCATGGACAAATTAAATCATATTTCACCACATTTATGTGGACAATTATATCATATGCATATAATTTCAAATAAAGCACTCATATCAATGTCAATAGAAATTAAAACACATATATTAACATTTTATCAAACAACAACAACCAAGCATGTTATTATAAAATCAAGCAATAACACCCTTAATCCTTAAGGCAAAATGTGACATATAAAATGCCCACAAAACAGCCCTTTAAACTGGCCCTAAAACTAGCCAAACAGGCCCTTAAACTGACCATTAAACTTTCCAAACAAGCCCTTAAAATAGTCTAGATTTTTAATCAAATAGCCCCTAAAACATCCTTTGAACATGCCATAAACCAAATTTTTAACCCAAATAGCCCCTAAAACGTCCTTTGAACATGCCACAAAGAATCCCAAAACTAGCACACAAAGCCAACCACGAATGGGCTTTAAAACAAGCCACAAACGTGCAAAACAGTCCTTTAAACAAGCTAAAAACCAGCCAAACAACCCCTTAAAGCAGAAAATCGAGCCAAACAGCCCCTTAAGGCAAAAAAAATGCAGACCAAGCGAAGCCCTAAGGGTGGACACGACCAAACAGCCTTAAGGGTAGAAATAATCTAAAGTAGGAAGAATCCACCTCTTTGGGCATAGTAGAATGGTAAGAGGTCTAGAACTACCTCTAGCTTGAAAACTTTAATTTCTCCAAATCTCCTCCTTTGGATCTTGATTACCGTCTCTTTTTGGTATACCGTGTTACCCTCATGAAGCGGTGAACTTAGTTCTTGGCTCGGCGAATTCCGACCAACGAACTCGTAGATTTCTTCCTCACCTCTTTCTCTCCAGTAGCAGCGGAAAAATGGATCTTTCAAATAAAAATCTATCTTTATTTATATATCATAATTTGGGACATTACGTTGCTGCAGTGTGCACAACATTAGTCTGTCTTTCTTGAACGATTTATTTCGTCCAGTTTTCAGTTCAATTATCTTAAATGAACTTTACTTAATTCATTTACTCAACTTCCGAAATTTTAAAAATCAGTTTTTTTTTTTGTCTGGACACCACTTGCCTCGAAAATCATGAAAAATCAGATTATCTACGTAATTGACGAAATTGGATGCAGGGTAACTAGATTTTGCAGATAAATCAACGAGTGATTATTAGTTCATCATCCAAGATCTAAAAAATTTCAGGCTTGCAACCTGTATCATAGTGTCGATTTACCATTTTGCCATTTTTCAACAAAAATCAAATTTACCTGGGTTTTACCATGCCTTCATGCCCCGATTTACATCTTTGCCGTCGATGTTGCGAGCTAGCTTCCGCGGTAGTAGATATCATCTTATCATCTGACCTTTATCATCATACATTTGCCTCCATAGTAACCTGATAAGTCGTGGTTGACCTTGCATCATAATTGGGTGCACTTCAGCTAGGTGACCTTGGGCTCCACATACGCGGTAGTATTTTATCCATATAAACTCCTCGGCTCCACTCCCGACTCCATTTGAGGTGCAGGACCACATAAATCAACTTATTTGTATATTATGGCGATCTGAGAAATATCAGACTCCATCTTGTAGGACTTCGTTGATATATGTTTATATTGTATACATTTTTTTATATATTTATATGATTGGAGTTTATATGAAATCGAGTTTCTTGTTTTACTAAATTGGTTATAATTTAGATGCATACTCGGTTACTGATTTATATATATTCTTGTTCTTGGTACCAAACTTGTAGTATAATTATTAGTGTTGAATGTCTTTTGCATTTAGGTGTAAACAAACAAAGGGCTAAAAGGCATGCTGAAACAAGGCTACAAGACATGGCGAAGGCTGTGCTCAGAAGGCAGCACCTTCACCAAAACAAAGAATCTTGCAGAATTGGCGATCAAGCCAAGGTGATAAGAAGAAGAGAAATGGAAGAAATGGAGGAGGGAATAAGAAAAAGGGTCCTGCTCAATTTTAAACACGATGAAGCCATTGTCTAAAACAACGGCATTTTAATTAATGGTAAAGTTGTTGTTGAGTGCATCGCCGAAGGGGAGAAGGAAATGAGAGAAATGGAATAAATTGAGGAAGAAAGAAAAAAGAGCGAGGCTCGCTCAAATTTAAACAAGATGAAAGCGCTATCCTAAACATCGGTTTGGATTAATGATAAAAAGTCGTTAATCTGAGCGGCTTTTAATCAATTGTTTAAAGTCATTTGTTCAAAATAACTGACTTTTGAATCAAATTTCTTAAAAGCCATTGTTTAAATGATATAACCGATGCTTTGTAGGTCGTCTACATTAATTCAGACAGTAGATTGAGCGATAGTTTGAAATATCGATTATTTTGTAATTTTTTTTAAAAAAACATTGGCCACATCCATCCTTGTCACAATGATTAGAGTCCACAACCTAAAGATTATTTGATGAGAACTTATGGAGTAATGTCGAAATAATTTTTCTATATAAATACTACATGTTTAAAATATAAACATCAAACTAGTGTGGAAAATCGAATTCACCAATTACGGTTTTAAAATTTAACTTTAATCGCGCATTCACGTCTGGTTATGAAAATTTAACCTTAAAATGCGTAGTTTGTTGAGATGCGATTTTAAAATTGTCTTAAAACCATTGTTGGTAAATGGGATTTAAGTTTAATTCTTAAAGCAGTATTGATCAGATATTGGTTTCAAAACTAGTTTGAATAATTTTTTTTTTTTTTTGTAAAAGAGAAAATGATTTTATTGATTGGCTTTATGGATAAATCGTCAGAGATACAAATTCTTTAAATGTCGTAAATGTGAGAGAGAAACGATATCGAGATTAATGGCGTAATAAATCGGCGTAAAGTCTACTGAATTTGATAATATAATTATTTAGGAATATCTTTATAAGCTAGGTCTTAATATACTAACATTAATATACGAATCTTTGGTGATCGAATCAGTTTCTTTTATTTGAATTCTTTCTCAGCGCAAATAAAGCGTTAAATCAACAAAATGATTGAATCGTTTACATCATAACAAGCCCAGGCAACAAATTAGCATTAAGCGACAAGATATGATAACGAAAAATAAGATAAGATCTAAATATTTATGAAATAACCACTTTATTAAGAGATAGACAAAAAAAAAAATATGTACAGAAGTGATTTTATGCTAGAAATGATTGAGAATCACTTCTTGTTGTTTAAGGAAGATGATTAATTAGAGAAAATTGAGAAGAAAAAATAAAGGATATGGTTTTTTTAGTTTTGAGGTTATTTTGAAACACTTATTATTTTGGAATTTTTATTTTTTTAAATATTTTGACATTAAACTCAGAAATTATGGGATAATTAATGGTTAGTTTCATTTACCATAATGAGGAAAGGATGTTGGGACGAATCTACACTTAATTCTAACAAAATTTACAAAGAGAGCCCCAAAATATCATTCAAAAAGTGCATAACAGACATGTGCTGATGAAGCAAGAAACAGAAACAGGGCATTCCCAGCCAGACAGCCTCTGTGTGCTTTTTTCTCGATAATCTGACCTTTTGCTCAACCTAAAACCATCCTCATCTCTTCTTCGCTTCTCGCGGGAAATTTTCTTTTCCGTCCCAGTACATTCTTCAGCCATGGCTACCAACCCGGCCGAAGGTTACGCCGACGATTTTCTGGAGCAAATTCTTGCAATTCCGTCCTATCCTGGACACGACACTAATATGGTGGGAACGGGTTCTACCATGGTGCTGCAGCTGAGCTCCGGCGACGGCTCAGGCCACCTCGCCGGTGGTGGCTTCGAGGGACCGGTGTTTCCGTTAGGTCTGAGCTTGGAGAGCGGGATTCCGGCCACGCAACTGGCGCCAGGAAGTGGCGAGCGGTTTCGAGATGACGTTGATGCCAGAGGTTCTTCAGGGAGGAGCGTAAGTGGTGATTTGCATTCGTTCTGTTTGGATTTGTTTTTCGTTTCTGTGTTTGTAAGAGGGTGAATTTTATCTGTAAGAGGTGGTTTCCGGATGAGGATAGGCGGTTTCTGCTTTTCGGGGGCTGGTATGTTCCGTGAGATTGAAAGAAATGGAGAACGAGGTGAGTCATAATTGAGGTGTTTAGTTTGCAGGGAAAGTCGGTGCCTTTGGATGATTTGTTTCCGGCGTATGGACATGTACAGTCTCTCTCCGTCCGACCCGCCGTTCTCGGGTTCACCAGGTTTGATTTATGCTCTTTTAAGCTTCTATTGCATTTCTTTTACTCCCTTAGAACCTGATCCATGGGTCTAGGAACCCAGGAAAAGGAAGGAGATAACATGAACTTTTCTTAAAGCTTTTATCTTTGCTGATATGCTGAAATGAAACTGCAAGGTTGAAATATTATTGGATACATTCTATGCATTTGTTGCTTGAATCTTAGTTTGAAAGTGGGTTATCCTACAGAAATCCACTTTTATAGTGAGTTAAGGTTAAGGGTATCCGTGTGTTCTGTGACACAAGAAGTGTTCAAATTGAGCTTATGTAGTTCCTTTGATTCTATGACTGAAATTTTTAGTTCTTTGGGATTTAGTTGCTCCTGGCCTTGCATCTTTTGCAGTCTTTTCGCAATTCAACCAACTCCTGCAAAATTACCCTGCACCACAACTTGCCAGGAATCCGCCCAAGAGTGCGTGCTCGGCGTGGACAAGCAACTGATCCTCACAGCATCGCCGAACGGGTAATTTGAAATATATGGATATGGATGAGAAACATCACAACATGATATTGTGCTGAGACTGTATTTAGTTCTGGAGGTTGGTGATAAAATATGCATACTATCAAAATTTTGTCTGTACAATGTGATGAAAGAAAATAAAATGCCCACATTTAAGTATTAAAAATAAATTATCCATAACCATACTTCTAACAGCATTCATGCATGGGTTTTATCACTTTGGTCCTCTCTTTTTTTATGCTTGCCTGTCGGTGATACTTTCGTTTGCCCTGTTTGTACTTTGGTGCATCTTTTTTCCGGCACGTATAATTTCTTCTCTTATTTTTCCTGTTCATGGATTTGTTTTCTAAATATTTTGCAAGTGCTGATGGTTCATCTTTATTCTTGTCTCAACATCTCATTTCTGTTTTAATGTTCCCTGTGCCTATTTCATTATGCTTTCTCCTTTAACTGCAGCTACGTAAGAGAGGATATGAAAAGAATGAGGCATTGCAAGAACTTGTCCCTACCTCGAACAAATTGATTGGCATTTTTCCCATTGCATCACTCCATTTTCCGTAATTTCTTTTTCTTTTGTGTCTTTTTTCTTCTTTGTGGTTCTTACCTCATGCGATTGTAATTATGTTTTGGACTTGGACAAGAAGGTATCATAAATATCTAATTTCATTATTGCCTGAATTCTTCCTTCCCTTGAATAATTATTTTACTATGGTGATTATGAAATTGATAGCCTTACATTCTTAATCTTTTAATAAAATATATTATTAGTCATGTGGTTTTCACATCTGTCTAGATTTTGATACCATTTTGATGCTGCACATGTCATCTGTATATAGCAAATAAGGAATGTACTGGCCCTTTGTTTGTCAATAACAAAGGGAATTTTGCTATGGAAGAAAAGGAAAACTAAGGAAGAGATCCTAGATGCGGAACCATCCATCTCAGAAATAACAACTTTCAAGCAGAGTCACCACTAGCTCCTGGTCCATCCTTTTGAAGGATGCTCTGTTGACCATTGTTTATATTTTAGAAAAAAAATCTCCAGGTATGCATCACAGCAACAGCTTCTTGGAAAGCAGTTTTGCCTTATCCTACATTCTAGGCACAGAAATTTGCTTTGCCAATGGATCTACTCAAATTTCACTTCTGTGTATGACGCAATTTGTCAGTATAATTCAGCTGTTATGAATTTAGTTCATGATACTTGGTCCACCACTACTCTGAATATACGAAAGCGAGCTCTTAGTTTTTAATAGTGATGCGATGCAGACCATGTGAACCTTCCCTGGTATTTGGAAAAATTAACCACTTCTTCCACAAGTTTTATTGGATCTTTTCGATACCCTTTGATAAAATTCTCAGACATTTTTCAATAGTTTCTTCAGCGCCTGTTGATGATTGATGTCTGTAAGATTTGTATATAGTTATGGAATGTTTAAAGATTGTAAGTACAAGAAACGTTCATTTTTACTTGAATAGAACACTCTTTTCTTCTGGCTTATGAATAGTGATCAGAATGTGTAGAAATGAGTGTACAGTTCTTTGATGAAAAATACAATTTCCCCACAGCTGTGGCCATTTAGAAACTGAGATATATTTTATTAGGCCAATGTAGGATTCACTAGATATGCTACAAGGCTATTACGAGGCATCAGAGGATTCATGGTCCTAGAGATTGCCTAAAACTCTACCTCCATTTGTCTTGTTGAAAGAGTATTTCTAGGAATATGGTGGTAATGCTATTTCTGACCAGTTTATTTTATTAATCCTCTGACTTTGTAGATAGTTCACTTCTTTGATGTTCTTTCATCTATTTTATTATATGCACTGTCGCTTTTTATGCTCTTGATCTCATCTATGTAGGAAATATATCCCATTATTAATACCAGGACTGAAACAAATTGTAATAAAGTACTGGTCATTTTTATACTGAAAAAATTAAGGGACACTAGAGTTGAAAAAATTTTAATGGCCACCTGCCATTTTCTTTATAAACTAAATTTAGTTTCAGTAACTCAATGCTTGTCCATCTTCATTAAAATGGTTTCGGATTGTTGTAGCACCTAGTACCGGTTACAAGAGTTGAAAAGGAAAAAAATATATGTTAATATATGATCACCTAATGGGAGTTTAAAAGCAAAGTTTGTGCTATTTCTATCTTTGCAATTGATGTATCAACCTTTCCATGTGCAGACAGATAGGGCTGCAATGCTTGACAAAATTGTGGACTATGTGAAGTTCCTAAGGCTCCAAGTCAAGGTAAATAGTCTCTTTTCGATGTTCTTGAGCAGGATATGTTCCATCTAAAAATTGCATATTTGTTTGTATCTTTTCACATAGATTATGTGATTGTGGATGCATTAAAAATATTATGCAGTCTCATAATTTTTTTTTATCCATACTGATAAAATTCTTTTTATTTTCCTCCCTTTTTGCACTGAAATTAATGAGTGCCAGGCATATTTGTAGATTTTACAATTAACAGTTCAATTGTTGTAGAAAGTTACCAACGAACAAAGAGCTTCAAATTCACTTGAACTTTTCCTATGTTGCTTCTGTTAATCCCTTTTAAAAATCAGATTCTTGTACTGTATTATTCATGGATTTTGGGTGATCCAATCATTGCATGAATCAAAAGGTTGACTAGTTTCATCTACTAGAGAGATTTATAAGAACATTTTTTTCATTTTACCAGCAGAATGGACGTCACAGGACCTTTTGTCAATTTTGATTGAAAGAATAGTTCAGTAAGTCAAATGCCTGTTCATCTATGGTTAATGTTCTGTCATAATTTGAATATCTAACCCACTATTGTTAAAAGATACTGACGGATGCTTCACTCATTGATACCATGCATGCCTATTCCATTTTGTAAGTTGTTTGTGTCTATTTTAGTTAATTTACCTATTTATCTATATCCTCATACCCTGCCTTTTTCAGGTTTTGAGCATGAGTAGACTGGGAGGTACTGGTGCAGTACTTTCTTATTGGCTGATATCTCATTGCCAACAGTTGAGGTAACATGAGAAAGGGATCTTGTAGTGCTTGTTATCAACTTGCCATTATTTTTAGTGGTTGCTATCAGCTTGCCAAAAACTGTTGATGCATTGTGTCTTCATGCTGACATTAGCTTTTCAATTGGTAAAACAGTTTCCATATTTCACCACTCGAAAATTTGTGATGTATTATATTTTCTTAATCCTTGCTCATGAAGGATCTTTTATGGGTTTATAGAAAGGAAACCAAATTTGTCCTCTATGAATTTTAGTGTGGCTATGCACATATCTAGGAGTTACACTTCCTGTCTGGGTGATTTAACTCAAATATTTTTTCTAATATTAACTAAGATGTTCACAGGAATTATATCATCAAATGTTTTTATATAATGCTTGTTTTTTGTACTAAAAAGTGAGTAATATTTTCAGGGGTCTGCACAGGTGTGTATTGATATCATCTATCCTTCCCAATCAGTCATTTGGTGTTTATGGGAATGCTTACACACTTTAAATCTGTGTCTTATAAAGCATATGCTTAGTATGTAGTCTAATCACTTCCACCTTCCTAAGACTTGTGCTACCTCAAATTCTACAAAGCCCATAGTATTTTGTTCCCTTGTTTTACATGTTCTTTAGGTGAAGAAATGAGGCTTTTTTTTGGATGGAATAAAAGGTGTGTCACTAGAACCAAATATTTCAGGTTAAGGAACTGCTACTGCCATTATTATTAGATTTGGGCAAACTATTTATGCTGACAAATGCTACAAAGAAATATGGTGACAATAGTGTGAACACATATCAACGTTTTCTGTATGTTTTAATTTTATTTATATTAATACATCATCTTAAGTAATTCTGTCTTTATGTCTTTTCAATGTTGATGTTTCCTTCGAGCAAGGCTGTTGTGTTCCCTTTGATTCTTACTTTCCTTCTTTTTCCATTCTTGATTAATTAAGGGAGAAACGGGTGAAGGTGGAAGCAACCCGCAAGCCTGGGATAAATGGTCAAATGATGGTACAGAACGAGAAGTAGCGAAGCTGATGGAAGAAGATGTCGGAGCTGCTATGCAGTTCCTCCAGTCCAAAGCACTGTGCATCATGCCCGTATCACTTGCCACGGCAATGTATCCTGCACACCAAATCGATATCACCCCTACACTCATCAAGCCCGAGCCAAATGCCCCATCCTAGACCCCTTGATAAATG
Source organism: Tetrastigma voinierianum (assembly GCA_016808115.1). NCBI lineage: Eukaryota > Viridiplantae > Streptophyta > Magnoliopsida > Vitales > Vitaceae > Tetrastigma > Tetrastigma voinierianum. The sequence goes on from JAEQBH010003090.1 coordinate 179,237, forward strand.
CACGTGCCTGTTGACAACTCCTAACGATCCCAAATTTATATATACGAATCCATATCCTAAAATGTTTATGTTCCTCACTATCCCTTTTGGAAATGCAATCATAGTCAGAAGCCATGGTCTTACTTTTGCTGGCTTTTTTATTCCCATTTTTGTCAAAGGTGGTCTGAATCATGCTCTGGAAAAAAGAAAAGGAATGGCACTTTCATCACTTCCTTGCTATGCTCAAGTGAAGAGAAGAAATTTTCAAAGCTTTTTGGTATATGCTATTGCTGGGATGGCCAAACCACTTGTGGTGGGGACTCCCTTTGGTTGGTGCTGTGGCCTGGTAAAGACGAAGAAGATGGGATAGTTATGATTCCATCCATGTAAGTAAATTTTGAATTTGAAGAAAGTGGGGGTATGTAATGGGTAATGGCAATTGGCAAGTCAATTTTAAAGTTATATTGCATTATCTCCAGTCTTGGGGGAAATTGATTTGTGCTTTGTGGGAAGTTGATTGTACTTCTATATAATCTCCTGAATCATTATTGAAGAATGGATAATGGTAGAGATAGAGTCAGTCTTGACTCTTGAGGTAGTGGTAGACATAGAAACTGAGTCGAATCCCACCATGTTCTTCTTTGCTTCTTCTTCTTACAAGATTAGTCTTTCTCTGGTCAAAGGGGGCGTGCAAAACCTCCCCCTACTGCTACTTACAACTTACACCTTTAAATTGCCCATAGGAGCCGACCTCACATCTCCATCGGCCCCATTTACTTAAATTATTTCCCATTCTATCCCCTTATTGACTTAAAACCAAAAACTTTATAGAAAAAGAAAAAATCTGGAGTTTTAGGATTAAAATAATTTTTTAAAATTACAAAAATGATTTATATGTGAACTATTGCCCCTTAATTGTGTTTGGGTGCGTAAAAGTGACAACTAAGTAAATATTATTGATACTGATGGCGGTTTTATAATTTATTTAGCGAAATATCGTTGTCATACTTGACGGTTTATATATATATATATATATATTTTTAAGCGAAATATCGTTGTCGCCAACCAGCGGTTTTATCGTTAAAAATCGAATGCCGTAGTTGAAAACGTCGGCTTTATCGTTTTAAATTTATGCCGAACCTTTCTTCGCTCCATTTTTCCCACTCTCCTTCTCCTTCCGGCGACGCCATTAGGACTAGAAAAATCCAGTACTTTGTCTCATCTCTTTTTCTAATTACTTTATTTTACTCCATAGTAGGTAAACCTTCTATATTAGGTTGTTTTTTATTGAAAATTTCTTAGATTATTTGCTTTTGTTGGTGTATTTTATTGATAATATGGTGATAAATCTTTAGGTATGATTACCATGCCCAACGCTGGTAAATCGATAATTTAAATGATTAAGAAAATATGTCAAAATGACCTTCATTTTTTATTTGGTCATTTTTCTATTTTTGGAGTATCTAGACCACTTCATTGATATATCTACTACAAGTTGCAATTTTTAAAAAGTGAAAAGATACATATTTTTCAAATTAGAAGAAAGTGGAATAATAAATATAGATATATTGTGTCATGTGCCCAATCTAATATTTCTTTCCTTAGGAATTATTGATTTTAATGTTAGTATTTAGTTTTATTATTTAACATTTGTTTTCATGTTCCATAGTTGTTGACTATTTCAAGTGGTCATCACTAATTGGTTATTTGTTGTGGTCATTACTACATGATTATGGATCACAATTACTATAAATTGTTATTTCAATTATATTTAAAATAAGAGGAAGAGTTAATGAAATTATGAAGATATTAAATTTTCATTATTCCTTCTTGTGTAGAAGTCGAGCAAAGTTCATAATTTTAGACAACATAACATAATAGTATTAAAGTAGAGTTCTAAGACTGTTCATTTGACCAAATCAAACAAATAAATGAGGAAAATGTTAGGGAAAGAAAAAATAAGCAAAAATATTAGGGAAGCCAAAAAATATTAGGGAAAGGAAAAATAAATAAATGAGGAAACATAAACAAGTTTTAATAATCCCCTTTTTCTTGTAAAAGTAAGGTTATTATGGGTATGTTTGGTTTTGGAAAATTTTAAGGAAAAAGAAAATAAATTTAAGAAAATAAATGGAAGGAAATAAATACGATTATTCTTAGATAATTTAAAGGAAAAAGTTTTTTTTTTCTTATTTTAATCAATTTTTAAGGGAATAAGCAAGGAAAATTTTATAGTATTGTATAAGATTTTTCTTCATATTTTTAGGTCATCTAAACTTAGAAAATGTTTGTTTTCCAAAAATGATATTTTTCTGTTTCAACATGAAAAATAAGAATAAAATAATTAAAATTATTTTTAGAAGGATAATTAAAATTATTTAGAGAATTATATATATTTTAAAATCATTTAATATTTATATACCAAACATTCTCTTGCGAATATAAAAATAAATTTTTACTTCTATTTTCTTAATTTTTCTATATAATTTTATTTTCATAGAATTTTCCCACACAAATAGAAAACAAAGAAAAAATTTTATATTTTCCTTTTCTTGTCTTTTTCTTTCCTTTCAATTTTTCCACCATCGTATTTTGTGTTTCATACATAGTCTTTATATCCACATATTATTTAATTGATTAGAACCATTTTGTATAGGTCAAATATTTATGTTTCTACTATTTACATGATATGTTATTACAATGGAAAAATACTAAGGACTGAAACATATGTGAAATATGTTGGAAACAAATACGCTATTGTGCCTCAATGTACCCTGGCCACTGTGACGTCAACAATCAGGCGATACGATATACCTGCCATTTATTACTGACAAATAAATGTTCAAATTAATCCTCAATTATAAGTATCCCCGAAAAGAGGAAATAGGTTTCAACCTTGTTCAATATGGGATGACGCGAGTGTGTATCGAATATTGAAACTGGGTAACACAACCGGGCATGGAGGAAATTGAATTATATATCATGGCTGCTCGAAATAAGCCATTAAGCGAATCAACTGCGGGTGCCTACAATGCATTTATCGGGTCGGAGAGGAAATGATAACGTCGTTAATTAAACTATGGTTGCGGGTCTAGTAGCACCAAAGACTCCGATACCGATGATGTGAAATATATGGATATGATGAAGATCAGAAGACGAAGAAGCCAATGATGAATCCGATGAAGATGATGATGATGAATCTAATAGAGATATAGATGTTCAAGCTTAATGGACATGTTTCCTCCTTTCTTGCTACTTCAACCAAGTTTTGGGAGAAATGAGCAAGTGGGATATATGTCTGCGGATGCGCCATCTCGTGGATGTATTAAATAACTCGGGGATGTTGATGACCTTAAATGAGTCATCCACTCATTCATCATTTAGAACCATCACCTCAATTTGAAATGTGGAAACTCAGAATATTATTTCAAGTGATCGACTTCATGGGGCATACACATCGATACCGCGGGAGAATTTGTAGTTTGCCAAGTTTTTAATTCCATATATGATTTGCAAGAGGCTACAAAGATTTACTCAATTAAAGCACACCAAGAGTTTGTGGTTGTTGCATCCTCAAAAAAATTGCTAGTTTTAAGATGTAAGAAAGCCGAGGAATATCAATGTCCATGGAAGCTTCAAAGGTGGTCATGTTTGTGGAAAGATAATTGTTTATTTGTTATCAACAAGTATAAAGGGTCGTGATACTCTTGTGTCAATCCTCGCTTCAATCGAGACCATCATCATCAATCGACTCAAACTTAGTTGCTGCTCATATGAAGATAATTATTAAGGCACACCACTTCGTCTGTGAGTCGTTATTCAAGCAAAGTGACGGAGAAATGAGGATATGAAATTTCATACAAAAGGTGCTTCGAGGTTATAAAGCACTTAGGACACTTATTCGTGACTCAGTCAATCATATACAAAGCTACCACGTTTCTTCTTGGCCTTAAAGCAAGCAAATCCTAGATGTATTGTAATTTGGAAAACATTTGATAGTAATATGTCAAACACTAAAATATTTCAAAGCGTGTTCTAGTCATTCAAACCATCTATTGAAGGGTTTGAACATTGTCGTCCCGTGACAGTATTGATGATACACATTGTGACGTAGGAAGTATAGCGCACGTTAATGATTGCATGTGGCGTGATATAAATAATTAGTTGTTTCCATTGGCATTTTCTATTGATGTATTACGAATATTAATAATGATGGATGGCTCCCAAGATGTATTAGAAATAGAGTAATTCAACTGACGGAATTTGTGTTATATCTAAGAGACATCTAGGTATTATAGCAAATCTCTAAGTGATCCCTGTACTGGTGCCCTAAACCATCCGCCTATCACAAGATTTGTATGCGTCATGTTGCAAGCAATTTTATGACTCGCTTCAAAGATAAAATCTATAAGATTTGGTCTGCAGAGCTGCTTTAGCGCTTAAACAACACAAATTGGTCAGTATACGGCTATAATTGGAGAATTAATCTCTGGCACAAATGTGATCGGAGGCGATCCCTCTGGTGACATGGGCACTCACATGATGTAGGTCAAGATACGGGATAACAGATTGCTAACATGTCCGAGGTATTTCAGGACGCGCCCCAAACTGTGCACCCGGGTGGTAGCCAGGCGAGGGTGTCACACTTCGAGACTGGGACTCTTTAACATTTTCTTTCTCAGAGCTGACACCCTGTTTTCTCATTCATATGCACAATTTTTGTAAGAACAAAAATTCTTTTACATATACATTATACATACCACCATAGTGGCATTCATTATATTCTATACACATATACTTGAGTCCCTTTACTACTTTATTAAGCAACTTCACTATTACAAAAACTATACATATAATTCGTCCAATGAAAATCGAGGATTATGGAACAAAGGCGGGGTGGAGCACCTATCTCTCGAGATGACCCGTGGCCGCCTATGATATCATGTCCTCTTGCCTCCTTCACCTACACCCGATTTAAACACGTGCTGCTTCTCTTTATGCTTAAAGGAGAACATATACATGACTCACTTCAATAACATTGATCGTCACGTTTAATCGAATACATTCTTATACTCATACGCATCATATACTTATGACTTAACACTTATCATCTTGTCTAATGCCTTCATGTGGTCTAAAACAGTGCATATATCATATCATTCCCTATCTATCACATATACTTTCCTATTTCTTGTCATTTGCTTATATCGTATACTCGATCTATTTCATATTATTTCGTATCATGTTCTTTCGTAAAGTTTCCTGTCACTTTCATGGTCATTTCCTTTCATATTCAAGATACCGTGCATGTATCATATACTTTCATATCTCAAATACTTTCATATAACCTATCTTATACTATTCTATACTTTTTATCTACATTCTTATACTTTTCATATATGCAGACTTTCAGACAGCTTTCATCCGTCTTTTACCTGCTTCTAGTCTTTTTTCATCTTTCGCTCTATGACTTATTACATTCTATGTACCATTACATATATCATTTCTTATCATTTACCTATATCATGTCTCATTTCATGTAAAGGGCTACACGCCCATGCTATACTATTCATTTCTTACATATTGTTTTATCATATATTTTCTTATACGATCTTATATTGTCATATACTTTTACATTCAAGGCTTTCATCTGACTATAGAATCAGCATTCACGATGTGACTGAGGGAATCTCACATGCTCATTATCCCTATATTTTCATCTCAGACTTTCATATACTATACTTCTTCCTATGATTTTCATATATCAGGCTTTCATATACCTGTACTTTCATATTATCCGGGTCATATACATTTCGTGTCATCGTGACTTTATTTCTTATACTTGTATACCGGTCATATACTTTTCTCTTTCACATACCGTATTTGTTCATATACTCCTTTCATAAAATCAGAGTTTGTACTTCTATGTACTGTCATATACAGTTCTTTGTCCTTTTCATATACTTTCATGTACTATGTACTTTTCATATACTGTCATATTTCATATACTATCATCTTGTACTTTACTTCTTGTTCTTGTAACTGTCTATTATCATCGCATAACAGTGCTATGCTTCTCATATCATGTCATATATTCTATCCATTTCATTTGCATATATTTGTTATTTTCTTTAAGTTTTTATGCTCACAGAAATACCTTAGAAGCTGACATGAAATAATTGTATGTACCCGACAGGCTATCACCGTACGAGACAAGATCTCTCGTCAGCATATACCCGAAGGTATCATCACTGTACGAGACAGTGACCTATGCCATGTAATATGTGACCTAAACGGGGCCGTATATACCTAGAAGGTATCAATACCGTACGGCATGCCGACCTACGCCCTCGTAATGATTCAAACGGATCTATGTCATCGACCTAAACGGAGTCCTGATATCTCGTAAACTCGTATAAGCCACAAGAATCGTGTCCTATAGCATGCCCCATCTATCCCTCTACCAAAGTTCTGCTGCATAATCCAGCTTATATTTCATATTTAGTACATATTCATATTCCCGAATAATTATTGTTATTCTGGTGAATCATATGCGATATTTACAACCATGTATTTATATCCTCAGATTTTCATATATCTTTTAACTTCAATTTATCAGATTCATAATTCTTTACCATACATGTAACTTATTTTCCTATCATTTGTTCATTTTAAAAGATGCTTCTTTATCATTTCTAAAAGATTTCATACATTCCTATATTCATATATATTCTTATTCTTTATCTAATTTATATCCTTCAATATACCTGACTCCGCCCAAATCCAAATTCCAAATATTTCCACACTAATCCCCAAAAATCTGGGACTAAATCACACAGTATTTTGCGAGACGAATTTAATGGCTCAAATCTGCTTGGCCATCCGAGATCTGGGTAATTTTCTGTTTCCCCGAAGAATTCCAAGAATTTTACTATTCTTGCTTTTAAGTTTCTTATTTGCATTCTAAATCCTTCTTCTTCTTCTATTTACCCATTAATCTCTCTTAATTCCTCTCGATATATGCTCTTTCTTATATTTGGCCAAGTGGTGAATCACTTTCCCTTGATTTGGAAGTGCAGACTAATTCCTGTGTCTCTCGCTTTCTTTATTTTTCAAAAATTCAATTTAGCTTTTATTACACCCTAACATGTTCGAAAACTATTAGGGTATATTTCAGGGTGTTACATATTTAACAGTGTTCTTAAAAGAGCTCATACCTTACTCAATAACCCAGATTAGTCAAGTTGACATTTTTCCGCCTTTAATATTACTTTATTGCAATAGTGGGAACAAGGTGCTAACAGAGTGGCATCGTATGAGCAATACACTTTATGTCGATGCTCGACAAGGCCCGGGCGTGGTTACTACCGGATCAATGGAAATTATTCTTTACTATCACATCCATGACAATTTCATGTCAAGTCGTTATGTATCGAACACAAGCAAGCTCAACTTACATGACTAGAAATGCACACGTGGTAAAGCCACTTATATACGGATTTCCATGTAGCCATATCATAGCAACATGTCAGCATCGATGTGTTGATTTTCGATTATTGTTCAAGGCTACTACATTACATGGTCATACTATAATACTTGGACAAGCCTGTTTCATCCCATATTCAATGAAGATGAGTGATCTCTTTATGATGGTCCTAATGATTTATACCTTTCTAAGTCAATGAAACACATAGAGCGGACGCCCTAATTAACTCCATTTTGCATAATGAAATGGACATTAGGGAAGGGAAAACTACTATCACATGTGGGTTGTACAAACAACCGGGTCACAATCGCCGCTCTTGTAAGAATAGGAATCAAGTTCAGTGAAAGATGTGATGTAACTTAATTTTTGTCTGTGGTTTTTTTTTTCATTACCTTAATAATTGCATTTATGACTATGATACTAGTATCTCAATGTTTTTTGTTAATAATTATAGTGTCTTTGTATTATCTGTTACAGATATGGTGTTTAGATGGCTTCATGATGCAAATCCTTCGTATCCATCCGCCTCGTATCACAGACGTGCATAGGTCGTATTTAGTAGATACTGAGCAGTATGTATTTTATTAAATATCAACTACTATTACATATTGTTAGTGCATCGTATATAAAATCAATTCTAAAATTGATTTCCTTGTTACTTTTAGTTCCAAGAGGTACTCCACACTCGCCAGTAGATGAAAGTCTTCAACAGTATGTGGAGGATGGATCTACGTATTTGTCCATATGTGATCCGCTCGGGATTCTATGGTATTTACCACATGGGCCACATCATGATCGACAAGCCACTCATCACCGCCCCGCTCTTAAAGACGGCGCCTCGAGACACACACATTCTACGTACCCACCTGAGAGATGACAATCAATGCTATAGATGTTGCTATCGGGTTCTTCGCTCCATATCCATCAATTCAAATACCACCGAGACATGCGTGTCAAGTGAGGAGTCGTTAGGAGTTTCTCGTGTCATCCCACCCATCGATGCTCTAAAGGATTCACTCATTCCATACGATGGTTATGTAACTAGTTATCCACCCCAAAGACCTAACATACGGTGTCACTTTAGAGGCGAGTGCACGCTGCTTCATCTAAGACTGATGGGATCCTTCTTATTTGCAGACAAGAAGGGAGTGCATGTTCATATGTGCTTTCTCCCCACTCGCTTATGAGATTTAACGCATCATGCACAGAGAAGTTAGTAATAGTGCAATACTAAAGACGTTTATACCGAGAGTTATGTCGAGTCAGCTTGGGTTATAGATGCGGTATAAGCGGATGTATTACACTGTTACAGATATCCATAACTTTATTTTATTACATTCATATTCATATACAAAGCACATAATTAGTTTGCTTACTTTTTGTTTATTTTTTATTCAGCTTTGGTCTTAGGAGAGACTTCACGTGGGGTAACCCGATTTCAGCTTACCAACAACACATCCAAGACTTCCAATCACTCACGCCTTACATGATGCACGAGCACGTCGCCGATGGACGTGACGAGGGTGTCCACGATGGATTACCTGGGCTAAGGTCGCAAATGAGCCAAAGCCGCCTTCCACGCCAGTATGAGAAAGACTTTCTCGACAGCCGCATAACCCATCCAAGATACTCCTCCTATACCGAGATCGCCCAGATGCAATGCACTCGATCAAGTACTAGATATAAATGTATACGGTTCTATAGTACTGATTCATATTCACATCAACGCTATCGGGATGTAAAATGTAAATGTGTAGTCCTGATGGCACCATACGTCTGAGAGCTGTCACCAAATTATCGATATCCGCTTTAGTTGATCAGAGATCTCACAATGTCACCGCTATATGTTTTTAGACCATCGAGTAGCATCGCCCGTAGCGAGTCTTACGCCAAGACGCTACACCCGCAGATACCTCCATCTCGCCTTATAAGCAATACTACATGGTTTGACATGCCCACGGGATCTCGCTCGCATAGACGGGGCGACATATCATGCTTGATATGTTGCCTTATGGGATACGCGAGCGGACAGGATCATCACCGCACCCCCTATAAAGGGTATTATGGACTTCCATGATCTATATATGTAGTGGTATCATCGTATAACACAACATTTTATGACACCACCACTTCATAGGGATGATATGACTACAACTGGTACTACTATGATTTTGGTAAGTTAGAGTCTTGTGATTCTAAAGTGTTTTTCAAATTTGAATCAATAGATTATGTATTTATAATTGCTCGATCGTTCTTAGGATCTCTCGCCCGGGTCGACATGCCCAATGATCGCTGGGGGCTACCACAGGATTGGTGTACGACTTACATCATACTACTAGATCAGTGTTACAACAGATCAGAGAGGAGCATCGCATCGTTGGACACAATTAGGAGGCATCTACTTCACGTGGACCATCCATTGGGACTCAAAGTCATCCACTCCAAATAGATGCGCAAACCCATTCGAGGTAAAGTAGAGTGAGAGCTGGATCACGAGGTCGTGGTAGAGATGGCGGGGAGGTCAGGTTCAAGACTGCCGCACGAGGCATTTTGGCCGAAGACGTGGCGAGGAGGTCAAGCAGACACCTCGAGTCGACATTGCCACCATTATCACCCACTCTCATATTTGCACCTAATACTTCCATACCCCCCATACTTACCCTGAGTTACCCATCACTCGATACTTCCATACATCCCCATACTTACTCATCACCTGATACTTCCATAAATTCCCATACTTACACATCACCTTCATACCCCATGTACTCACACACGCCCTCTAAGACTTCCGCTCCACATGTCATCCCACCATTATCACCACATCTCCCGCTTACGTACCCACATCTTTACCATCTCCCGGTGTCTTCAGAGCCGCCCATATAGTGAGCTATCACCTCACATCTCGACTTTATCATCCCCTATATCGCCTCCCTCCCATCGAGCAAGATCGATGAGACCATGGTTGACCTTGTAATCGCAGTTTGCACACTTCTAAATAAAAGGACCTTCGCGCTCCACGTGACACATCGAAAGACTTCATCCACGCTCCTTTTGCTCCATCGCCATTTCAGATTGCATAAGACCCTAGATCACCAGCCAGATTCTAAAGCATTTCTTATTGTAAAAATATCAAGACTCCACTTTTTTTTTAATTCCAATGATATATGCTTATATTGTATATATTTATGATCTCAGATAGTATATTTTTATATATTTATACGATTTTATTTATATATGAAATCATAGTTTTTTGTGTACTGACTTATTACAATTTGGGGACAAGATATGGGTTAAGATTTATATATATTCTTGTTATCTGCAAGTAAACTTACAGTCATAATCGAGATTCACGCAAAAAAATCTATCAATATTTCAATGATTCTCAGAATTTAAAACGATAATATTCAATCGATAAAACTTGTTAAATAAAATAAAACTTAAAAATATTTGAAAAAAATGTATAAAGTTGTTGTTAAAAACAACGATATTTACTTATTTATAAAGTCATTATTGAGGATAACGATATTTACTTTAAAAAAAATTATAAAGCCCTTATCGAAAATAACGATATTTATTTAGTTATCACTATCTTGATCCAAATAAATTAGGCTAGACGATAATTTCAAATATAAATTATTTTTGTAATTTAAAAAATATATATTTTTTTAATCAAAACTCAAAAATCTGCCCTCGTTCGCTTCCCTAGTGCTACAGGTAAAGGATTCGCCATTATGAGAACTCAGGATTGTACAGGGAGGTTTTATTATAAGCCAGGCCTAGGCCTAGGACCTAGTTGGGCCTGGCCTAGCACGGCTACACAATCTAAGATTTAAGATCCAACGTCATTCAATTCTATTTTTCTGAATGGAAACAACAGTTGCAACACTAGCATTTCTTGAAATATATTTGCAGTTACAATTTATGAATATTTGTTTGTTATTTTTTTTGTGAACTTCATCAATTCCAAGGCCTTATTATAGTACGGATACAATTCAATTGATTGTTAATCCGATACCAATCTGAATGTAATTCAATCCCATCTTTTAATTTAACGAGCTCAATCTTATTTTTCTTAGTTCGAATTGTACTCAGTTGATTGAATTATATATAACCAAACACAAAAAGAGCAACAATGAATTAAATCTGGAAGAAGAGCTCGAGAGAAAGCTTTTGTCCAGTCTTATTGGAGTTTAAAGAAGGTTTAGATACCCTGTTAGGATTCAGGGAAGAATCCCCTACAATCAAACAAAGGCTGATGAGGCTATGCTCGTATCTCTCACCCTCTATCTCTCTTTACATATATATATATATATATATATATATATATATATATATATATTAAAATAAAAAAATTAATAAGTACGTACTAAAAGTGATGTAACTTGATTACAAAGAACAATAAAATTAAAAAAACAAACAAATAAACATAACGAAATTCTCAAGTTTTCGATCTCATCGTTTCCTCAAAAATAATAACATAAGATATTATTTATAAAAGACAAACAAAACCCTAATGATAAATCAAAACGCATCGATTAAATAAATAACTAATAATAATAAAAATTATTACTGACTTGAGCTCCTATCCCCTGCCTGCCCAGATACGGGTTCACTTCCGCCCCATCATTCTCCCGAGTTGAAGCAACCTCGACTCCTAAAAGAGCCGACGTATGGAAATAAGAAGAATCCAATAAACGAATAATCCAATCCAAATAACGAAGATCATCATCTTATATCCAAGTAAAGATCGTAATTGCGGACGACTACGCCATTCGACGCCGAAACATTTAAAACCACTATCTCTATAAGTCACAAACTCACCATCGAGTATAATATCCACCATCTCCTCTTAAAATATCAGAACATGAACATATGCATCGTTAATTTCACCGCAGACACGCTAGAAGACAAAGTAGAAGACTCAAAAGTATCTCAGTAAGGTAACAAATCATCTATATTGAAAACATGGCTAATATCCATGTCATTAGGTAAATCGAGAAGATATGCATTAGATCCCAACTTACGAATGATAGAATAAGGGCCCATGGCTCTTGCATAAACTTTTTTTGAAAACGTTTTTAGAATTTTTTTTAGGACAAATGCAAACCATGACATATTCACCAACATTAAATTCCTTAGATCTACTATGCACATCAACAGTCAATTTATACTTTTCATTACTTAGAGAAATCCTAATCTTAGCATGTAAGTCATAGATGTGTTTTGCAAAGTTTTCTGCAAGTTCAAACACACACATGCGAGTAAGGGTAAAGGAATAAGATCACCGGTGTGCACTTGAAAATAATTTTACCAATTGAGCGATTAACATAATTGTTATAAGCAAACTCAACTGTTGACAAAATTAAATCCCGAACACCTTGTTTTATCCCAATCAAACACCTAAGCATATCACCCAAACTACGATTAACAACCTCAATTTGACCATCAGTTTGAGGATGAAAAGTATATGAAAATTTCAAAGTAGTACCAAACAATTTCCAAAGAGTTTTAAAAATAACCACGACAAATTCCACATCCCTATTAGATACAATGGTGGAAGGAAAACCATGCAATTTAACAACTTCTCTAAAAAATAATTTAGCAACATGTGAGGCATCATTGGTGTTGTTACATGAAATAAAATGTGTCATCTTAGAAAACCTGTCAACAACAACCAAAATAGAATCATGTATTCTATAAGTCATAGGCAATCCAAGAACAAAGTCCATACTAACATCCTTCCAAGGTTCATGATGAACAGGTAAATGAGTATATAAGCCAGTGTTTTGTTTCTAAATTTTTAGCTAATCGACATGTGCTCTACATCAGGTAAACTATCCTAGCAAATATTCTTTTAAGAAAAGGCCAATAAAATCTATCTTCAACCAATGCAATAGTTTTATCACTCAAAAAATGTCCAACTAAACCACCTACTTGCATATCCCAAATTAATAAATCCCTAAATGATGTCTGAGGTATGCACAATTTAGTCACTTTAAACAAATAACCATTTTCAACAAGAAAGTCAACATACTCATGACGATTACCATTATTAACCTCATCATAAATAATATCAAAGTCAGGACATACAGAATACTCATATTTCAATCTATCAAAGCTAATAAAATGAGCACTCATACGATGAAGTGTAACAATTAATCGACTAAGTGCATCAGTAGCTTTGTTTTCAATACCAACACGATGATTAATCACAAAAGAATATTCATTCAAAAATTCAACCCACTTAGCATGTCGAGCATTCAATTTCTTTTGTGAGTTTAAATATCTTAATTAGAAAACAACACAAATTCAATTGACAATAAATAAAACCTCAAAAACGAAGATCAAGGCTTATGAGAAAACCTCTTTATCATATAATATCGTCTTTAGCATCACTGAGTTTTTTCACTAAAGAAAGCTATAGGGTGACCTTCTTGACTCAAGACACCACCAATACCTACACCTGATATATCATAAACAACTTCAAAAACTTTGGTAAAATCAGGCTATCTCAAAACAAGTGCCTTAGTCATTTTGACCTTGATTTCTCTAAATGTCTGGCTAGCAGCATTAGACCATTGAAACTCCTCATTTTTTAAACTTTCTGTGATAGGAGTCATAATAGAGCTAAATCCCCTTATAAATCTCTCATAGAAAAATGCTAAACCATGAAAACTATGAGTCTCAGTGATAGATTTTGGTTCAAGCCACTCCCTAATAACTCTCACCTTTTTGGGATCATCTGAAATGCCATGTTCAAACACAATAAAGGCTAAGAAAAGCACATGTGGTTGCATAAAAGAACACTTCTTAAGGTTAACATAAAGCTCGGGCCTCCTCGAAGTGGAGAAAAAATGTGTCAAGGTGTTCTAAATGCTCTTCCTTTGATCAACATGCATCAACATGTCATCAAAGTGTACCACTAGAAAAATTACCAATGAAAGGTCGCTAAGACACGGGTCATAACTCCTGTCGAAATTACTATGAGCATTAGACAAAACCAAAAGGCACACTAACCACTCAAACAAACCATCTTGTGTTTTAAAATGCGCTTCCACTTATCTCGTTTAGCACCGAATTTGATAATAACCACTACGCAAATCTATCTGAGAACCAACTAAACTGTAATAGATCCAACATATCCTCAAGGCGCAGGGACGAAATCTATATTTTATCAGGATCTTATTGATGACTCTACCATCCACACACATTCTCTAAAATCCATATTTCTTAGGTGTCAACAAAGCTGGCACCTCACAAGGACTAAGGGTATGCCTAACAAATTATTTCTCTAAAAGTCCTTCTACTTGCCTATTCAACTCCTCTCTCTCTTTAGGATTCATCCTATATTGTGGAAGGTTGTATGTAAATGAGAACTTGAACTATATCTATAGCATGTCGGATGTCTCTTAAAGGTGGTAGTTCACTAGGCAAATCTCATCTGGACACCATATTAACAAAATCATCTAGCAAATTCTTCACCTCCAAAGGAACATCAACAATCGAAGAATAAAATGAAACTTCTTTTGACACTAATGCTAAGCACATACTAGTCTCAATTCCTTCTCTCTCAAACTTTTTACATTTTAAAATATGCAAATTCCATTCAGGAAGTTTAGAGATGTCACATTTACCATTGCAACCTTTTAGGGGCTTAATGTGCTCAAAATAATGTTCTTACCCAAGACTTAAAAAAAAAACGAATAAATGTTATCTTTACCAAAATTGGTAACATTAAGATCATAAAGCCAAGGGCGACCTAAAAGAACATGGGTAACATCCATGGGTAGCACATCACAATAGATTTCATCTTTATAATCCCCCGTTTAAATAGAGACTAGACACCTTTGAGTGATGTGAAAAGTACGGGCTATTCACCCATGTCGCTTAAAAGGATTTCACAGAAGTTCTACTATCGTTTAATAATTTAATGATCCTTAAAAAAACCACATTCATCGAACTACCCCCATCTGTAGGTGGCAAATCAGTCCGACCCGGCATGGCCCTGGCCCGCTCCTCGAACAGACGGCCGGGCCACAACCACGCCCGAAAAACCGGCCACTCGTCTCTACCCGGAGGCGGCCACAAACCAGACGGGCCCGGGCCCTTTGCCTCAAAGACCACTGGGCCCGACCGGCCCGGCTTTGGGGCTGGCCGGGCCGTTAAAATTCGCCCGGAAACCGGGCCACTGCCCTACCGCATGCAGCCCTACGACCGCTGGTCTCGCCGCCTGATTGCCACACTTCTACTCCCCATCAATCAATAACTTACATTTCTTATCTACACTCTGTATGACTGTGTGAAAAATACTAGTATGCTTCCAATTACCATTATTTACAGTGTGGATAGCACACATCTAACCCTACCAACACACGCTTCATCATCACAATCTTCATGAAGATCATTTCATCACCGTAATAATTCAAATGTGATCAACAATTGGGTTCTCATCCTCCAAACTAGTTTGTTCAATACGACCTAATGCACGCTGGGGGGCAACGAGACGTTAATATGACTCTTATGATGACACTCCTATAGATAGCCAATCGATGAATTACTAGCCTGGGGACTCAATAGATAAGCAAGGGGAAGAGAGTTACGTAAACTAAGACTCTCTACCCTAATGTTATCGGCAGATAAGATTACCGTTTACGACATAGACTACGACTTCACCGACTTAATACAGGCAAAAGAGAGGGTCTATCAACTTCTCGACTTCTAAGGCTTTTTTATGCATCCCACGTTGATCGAAAGCACATGCAATTTAACCATCCTTCAACGGGGTCGAACCCGAGACCATTAACAAAACGAGCTATGTGCAACAAATCGATCCTCATCATAACCGCACACTTAAGCCTAGCTTCCTCAAATTTAGCATAATATTTAGCTACACTAAGAGTCATTTGTTTTAGATCAATCATGTCGGTAACAATCAATTTTATATGATGTAGGAATGTGTTTTTCAACTTCGCTTCATAACAACCCATTGTGGTGGGTGATTCACATGTAATCTAATCACAGGCTCAACACATTCCTATCAATACATCTTAATCGAATTTGTTAATTTTACCTTAGCAAACTAAATTGCTCGCTTATCAATTATTCCAAACCAATCAAATATTCCTCACAAGAATTCAACCAATCGTAGAGAGCGATTGTGGATCCATTCTACCATCAAATTTAAGAGCACTAACCTTGACTTTTTTTGTAATGTCCTTTTAAGGTTGTCTAACATGTCTATCCCAATCTCTACCCCAATTACCATTAACGCTAGGCTGGTATCGTTGAGGAGTGACATCTTCTCTCACTCGATTTAATGGGTAATTTTGCTTTGGTGGTTGGTAATCTAATGGGAAGTTGGCATTAGCAAGTTGAAACTGATCACCTAGGTCAACCGTAGTCTCCTCACGTTGGTGTAACAGGTGAGGTCGAGCAATCAATTACTACTCAAGCTTCATTCCACCTGCATTATCAGCGCAAAAAACCACTTCCGCGAATTCATCATATCGATGCGAACCTCAGCGACTTAAACCCTCGCCTCGGATTTAGCTCACGGGCCGCCATTCACAACGCCTCGACCATCGGGAATTTAAAATTAATACCCTACAAGCAGAACACCTAATTAACTTTGCTAAATGTCATTGCTCACAACGACTGGGCCATCCACACCTACTCCACAACGCATTCGCTTGGGCCATATTAAAACTTATAATAAAATTCCATTTTATTTTAAAAACATTATTCACATCCAAAACTCTCATTTTTCTATATATCAACTTCAAATCAAAGTAAAGCTCTGCCATTCGCCCCCAAAACTCTGGTTTTCCTATGTATCATCTTCGAACCAAAGGAACGATTCAATCATTCGCCTCCAAACCTCTTATGTTTCCATATATTAACTTCAAATCAAAGCAAACTTGAATTTCCACCTCCAAATCTCTGATTCCTTCCATGAAATCTATGTTTACGCGATACCAATTAGGGTTTTGAATAAATAAAAAAAAAATCAGAGAGGAGATATTCAAATTGTAGCCTTAAGAAAAATTGAAACCCGCACAGGCTTGGTTTGTTTCCTTGAAAAAATATATCCAAAAAATTTTCTAGTAATGTAGAAAAGAAAATGACGCAAAATAAATGACGAAAGAGAAAGAGAGCTTGATGATCTAAAACTTTAATATCAAATTGATATAGTTCGATTATAAAAAATAATAAAATTAAAAGAAAACGAGTAAAATAAACATAATCAAGTTTTTAAGTTTTTAATCCCATATCAAATCCCAAAAATCCTATTAGATAAATATAAAAAATATGATTAAATAAATAAATAATAATAATAAAAATTATTATTAAAATTGGATTTTCTATCTCCTCTAGATTTCATACCAATTCAAAAAGTCTCACATGTGACGTCCTAACGGCGACTATATGATTGGGGAGCATCTTGTAAGCCTAAAGGTCAAAGTTGACTGGTGAATTTGGGTCGGTCAAGATTATTAAAAACAATATTTAAAAAATAACATGTTTAAAGTCATGGGCGATAGATCGGAATTCGATTAAGCGTGAAACTTGAAAGCACAATTATTTAAAAAAAAAAAAAACACAAATTTAAATTTTCTTATATATGGAACTTCTTTATTTATTTATTTAAGCACGTTCTTCTCTCTAATCGTTCAAAGAATCTTGAGAATGGGCCCCATTAAGTCGATCACCGACACTGATTGATTTGATCTCACAGCAAAATTTCTAATCAGAGACTCATATTTGCAGTGCCAAAATTCAGTTAGTTAGCATTAAGTAATATTAACTTAAAATATTTTTTAAAATATTTATAATGCTATAATTAATAATTACGATATTAATCCTAAATTTTTTTAATAATATAATTAACGACATGATATTTTCATAATATATTATTATATTATTTTTATTTTAAAATTAAAAAAAAAAAAAACTAAATACATCCAAAGTTCTCTCAAAATTACGCTTTGACGATTTTATAAAACGTCAGCGCACGTTGATTATCAAGGAGGTCGAACTTGTGAAGACGAACCAACAAATTTACAGATGATAGAAGGAACTCAAAGGTACGGACCTATAATAGGGAAATATAAGCCAAGAAGACGTAAGGTTTTAAGAAAGATAAATTAATCAATTTTAATTGAAATCGGCTTTTAATTTATTTCTGTGGACACGAAATTTTCCCTCTTCTTAAACTTTATACAAACCAAAAAATAAGTTTTTATATATAAATCCAAAAACATTATTTTATCTTTTTTGTAAGTGAGACAGATATATTTTTGAAAAGGCTAACACAGTCTAACAAAAAAGTCGTAAAGTTTAAGTTTTGGGCAGATTTGTTTGATTGTTTGGAGACATTAATGATTTAGAGAAAACACACTAGTTATATGATATAACATATAAGTGCATAATTTACTCGTACAAATTCCATCACTCGTACATTATCTTTAGAATATCCATACAGTGAAAGGACACCAACCACTTTATGCTGGGAATTATATAGCGTTAGCTGGCATTGAAAATAATAAAAAATGCAATTATAGTGACGTCACCCGTTTTATCTTTAGAGTACGGCAGAAGATGATGACATGATAGAGGCATCCACTTTGTGATGGACAAAGTCATTGGTGTCTACTAACTATGGAGTTTGTTGGCATCCTAAAATTCTTTTCTTTATTCATTTCCCACTTCTATTACTTTTTTTATTTTTTTATGAGTTCATAAGGTGTAATGTAATGAGCGAATCTATCTACGCATAGAATATATCTTTAAGGTCATATCAAAATAGTGTTTTCATTCGAGACTAAAATAAATCATAAACGAGCAAAAGTTTCTATTATAAAATATAATTATATTTATAAAATTGGCTAAAATTTATGATTAAGTATAAAGCGCTTAGGTCATTTGGATTCATGAGTACTAGCTACATTGAAATTCGAGAATATGAAAATTTTAAATATATTAATATTTAGTTTTATTTTCGAGAAAATACATTTTAGCAGATTAGTTGAAAATAAAGAATAAGAAAATCTGTTTTATAATAGTTTTTCTTTGAAAATAAAGTAAATGAAAACATTAAAATATGTTTAAAATGCGATTACTTATTATTATGTCTCGTGTTTCGTGAGAAATTTTGATGAGAAGAAAATCGAAGTGGAAGACGAAAAGGGAAGAAAATAATAAAATAGCCACAATCCCGTGTTTATAAGGCTCAAACTCAAAATTTATGATTAAACTATAAGAAACCTTAGGCCCCGTTTAGTTAAAGGAATTTTTTAAGCTACATTGAAATTCGAGAATATGAAAATTTTCGATATATTAATATTTAGTTTTTTATTTTCGAGGAAAATACATTTAAATCTTGAATTTTGTTGAAAATAAAAGAATAAGAAAATCAGTTTTATAAAGCTAGTTTTTTCTTGAAAATAAAGTAAATGAAAGCGTGAAAATATGTTTTAAAATGCGAGTTCTTATTCACGTCTAAGTGTTTTCATGAGCCTGATGAGAAGAAAATCGAAGTGGAAGACGAAAAGGGAAGAAAATAATAAAATAGCCACAATTCCGTGTTTATAAGGCTCAAACTCAAAATTTATGATTAAACTATAAGAAACCTTAGGCCACAATTTAGTTATGAAATTTTTAGCTATTGAGTCGAATATGAAAATTTTGATGTATTACAATATTTAGTTTTCGTTTTTAGGAAAATACGTTTAAATGCTTGGTTGGTTGAAAATAAAGAATAAGAAAATCAGTTTTATAAAACTGGGTTTTAAAATAAAGTAAATGAAAACCATGAAAATATGTTTAAAAATGCGAGTTTCTTGTCCTTGTCTAAGTATTTTTAATGAGCGATGAGAAAGAAAATCGAGTGGAAGGCAGAAAAGGAAGAAAATAATAAAATAGCCACAATTCTAGTGTTTATAAGGCTCCAAACTAAAATTTATGATTAAGTATAAGGCTACTTGTTTAGTAGGTAGAAAATTTTACATTTTTATACATTCGAACTTTTAAAGCAAGGAAAGCAGCGTTTGAATTCTACGAGAATAAGGCAGCAATTTGAAAGCAGAAAGAAAATACGTTATTTTATTTTATTTTATATATGAATCGAAAGCGTGTAAAAATTTATTTTCGGCTGTTTCGAATTAAATTGACCAAATGAGGTTGAAAATGAAAAGCGTATTTTCAACGGAACGAAATACGAAATGTATTTTACGAAAATGAAAATAAATGTTAAGAATACGTTGAAAATTTTCATATTACAAATTTTGGATAGAGTTGAAAATTTTCGTGGTAGCGGGCGCAAGGCCCAGGCCCGTTTAGTTCGCGAAATTTTTTAAGCTATCCAAAATTAGGAATATGAAAATTTTGATGTATTCACAATATTTAGTTTTAATTTTAGAAAATGTTCGTCTTGAATTTGGTTGAAAATAAAGAATAAGAAAATCCGTTTTATAAAACCATTTTCTTGAAAATAAAGTAAATGAGCTTGATGAAAATATGTTTAAAATAATGCGAGGAGTTCTTATTCTGATACGTGTTATCGTGAGGTACGATGAGAAGAAAATCGAGTGGAAGACGAAAAGGAAAATAATAAAATAATGTGATAAGGTGTTTATAAAGGAACCGAACTCAAAATTTATGATTAAACTATAAGAAATCTTAGGCCCCAGTTTAGTTCGAAATTTTTAGCTACATCAAAAATTAGAATATGAAAATTTTTCGATGAATTAATATTTAGTTTTTCGTTTTAAATCGTTTAGTACTTAATTTTGTTGAAAATAAGAATAAGAAAATGGTTTATAAAGTAATTTTCTTAAAATAAAGTTAATAGAAAACAATGAAATATGTTTAAAATCTGAGGATTCTTGTTCGCGATAAAGTGTTTTCATGAACTGATGAGAAGAAAATCAGTGGAAGGCAGAAAAAGGAAGAAAATAAGAGAAAATAAGCCCAGCGATACCGTGTTTTTCGTTTTATCGTCGACCCAATCCGTGTTTCGATTTAAAAGCAGGGAAAACAACCTTTATTCAATTTTAAGTCGTATATAAGATATTGAAAATAGTGAATTTATTTTCTTTATTTTCAATTTTTTTTTTGTCTTAGTAATTAAACGTGTTTTCCTTGTTTTCGAAAAATTTGAATAGAAAAAACATAAAATTTTCTACCTACTAAATATGCCTTAACTATTTTATTTTAACAATCTTACCAACATATTCAATTGTATTTTATATATTATTATTATAATAATAATAATAATAATAATAATAATAATAAGTACTATAGAATGACAATAGATTGTCAGATAGGGTGGAGTGGGTTACGTATGTATGGCAAATTTTCATACCTATCCCTCCATTAAGTTTTTTTTTTTTTTTTAAATATTTTAAAGTTTTTAATTGGAACTACTTTAAAAAAATAATTTATTGGAAATACATTTTTTTAGTTTTTAATATGATTGGCCTTAAAGGCCTGGTTTGAAAAAAAGGATTTACGAGAAAATCCCATTTAAAGCCAGTGTAAGAACATAAGTATTAATAATATATGTTTGTAAATATTGAAATATTATAAAATTTTATAACTTATTTTCTTTTTATTAAAAATATATTATTGTTATTATATTATTACTTATTAAAATAAAAATAAAAATTTAATTTTTTTTTATATATATGATTGCGGAGGGCAGGGGTGGAGAGAGCATGGGTCTAGTGAGGACAGTTGCCCCACTGTAATTTTTTGAAATTTTTTTTTTATATTAAGGTTTTAAAAGTTTTGACAATTATTGTTCCAACTGAAAATCCTAAAAAAAAATATAACTAAAGGTTTTGAATTCGATACACATTCTTATTAGAATGACTGATTGAAATAAAATTCACCCTCGATGGGTGGCGATGGGTGTAACGATACTTAACTTGTTGATTAATCGCTAAAAAAGTCGCGATTTTGAGCGCATATTAGATAGGTTTTGAGTCTTTTCTTGGCGTTAATCGTGCCATTTATCACCGATTGAAGTGTTGAGTCTTAGTAGCACTTATCTTAATTTAGAAGAGTATTTTTCTTTGTTTCGCAGTTTTGCGCGCTTTAGAAGTTCGATATCGAGATGTATGATGAATCATGAAGTTTGAACTCAAGTGTGGCCAAATGTAACGAATCGATGAAAAGTGAAAGCGAAGTGAAGAGAAAATTGATGCGAGTAGAGATGGGAGGCAAAGCTAGGTGAAAATCGGCAAACCAGCAATTTTCCTCTAAAGCGCAGAAATTTCGCAGGATGAAAGAATTTCGAGGTTTAGCGAAATTTATAGGATTCAGTGAGTGTGGATTAAGCTAGACACCGGGGTTTAACTAGGCCTTTGTTCCTAAGCGAAATTTCATGTTCATTCTTCGCGAAAGTTTATTTAAGTTAGTAGGGGATTTAAGCTAACTGTGAGGAATTGAAGCATAGCGAGAATTCTATTTATTATCTTATTGTGATTTAAACTCACAGCGAAATTAATAACGCTCTAACGAAATTATTTGCCTCGTCATGTTTTGTATTTAATGCTAGCAGGCTCAATTTGGTGTATTACTCTCTTGTCTTTAATAGCCAAATTGTAGGCTTTTTGGTATTTTCATGTATTGAGGTGGCTATATAAACCCCTCTTTTTGTAATCGATATAGAGAATTTTGGGGAAACATGATTTGGGAGAAAAGAATTTGTAAAGTTTTCATTTTTCTCAAAAATAAAGTTTCGTATTATTTTAGTTAGGGTTTATTTTCCTCTCTTCTCTCTCCTCTTTCCACTTACTTTCTAGAACAGCAGAACACACTACTCTTGAGAGATGGCGTTCCGAGAGATCTTGCGTGGCCTCGCTTCTTTGAAGAGGAAGGCCCCAGGCTTGGTTGTGAGGCATGCGTATTGTCTCTTATCTTAAAGTCGCGAATCTTGTATTTATAAGTCATAAGTCTTTCAATTAGGGTTGAATAGGCTTTGAATGTTGACTGATTTGGCAATCTTTCTGCATGCTTTAGGATACGAGTCTTGTCTTATTCTTGGAGTACCTTTGTGGTTTGCATTAGATGGTCTTCTGGCTCTGAAATGATGATATTTAATCTTTAGGGTTCAAAGCGAAAAAGGGCATGCATTTGCGCATCACTACTGTGTTGACTCGAATAGGAGTTGTTGTTAGGGTGAGGTTTCTTCAGTTCAAACGTAGATCGGGTTATGCGGGGTATGGAGTTGCTTGTCATAGCGAGGATAAAACCGATGACACTTGTTTGCCCTAATTTACCAAGTTAGTGACCCTAAATCTTCAAAGTTAACTTTCACCTTTCACTTTCAGTTTTCTGATTTCTCGGGTTTTCAACCTACTTCCACTTGTTTTTTGGCAATCAAAGTCGAATAAGCGCTACCTTTTTACGCTCATGTATCATTCTTAGGATGGCACTGTCCCCGTGTTGACCAGCCCAGGCTAGCTTGTCTCAAGTTAGGAAAAAAATGTCACTCATACAAACCCCATTAAAGCCAAATAATATAAAGATTCCATCAGGATGGGTTGAGTTGGTCCACTAAAGCTATCTTATCCCTAGGCATTTATTCATTTTCATTTACAATATAGTAATATATTATTTAAGAAATATATTTTAATGAGACTCATATTTTAGATCCCTTTTCTTTCTTATATTTAAGCTTTTATTCATTTTAAGATAGGTTTTATTGATTGATTCTATAACACTCATTCAAGTTGTATTATTTATTTATTTTTATTTTTATACATAAATATATCAAAATAATAAAAATAAAATAAAGCACATTGATTATAAGATTTTATTATTTATAAAGTATTTCATGTTATTAAAGGGAAATTTACTTTATAAAAATGTGATGATGCAATAAATCTAAGATTTTTTTTATTTTTTTTAATTTTGACATATATTTGTTTGTATTTTAAGTTGGAGTAACTTATAATACCTTAAACTAGAATATATTAAAAAAAAAAGTTATAAAAAAATTATTTTTACAAGAATTCTAACCAAGATCCTGTAGCCCTTTCTTATATTTTTACTATTTGAGTTAAACCTTAAAGATTCAACGGAGTGATTAGTAAACAAACTGGTTTTGACCTAAGACGATTTTTTAAAAGAAACAAATTTTTATTGATTTGATGTTTATGTCGTTGTTTATGATATGATTCCAAGGCTTTTTGACATGAGAACTTTCTAAATAATTATTTATAAAAATGTTTTCTTTCTTTAAATGAAAGTATTTTCATTTTTTTATAGATATTATATAGTTATTGATTATTCCAAGCCAGTTAGCAAAATTGTTTCCGTTTTCAGCGGTGAGGAAACTGACGCGAATGTTTTCAATACTATATTTCTGTAATGTCTCCATCTATGTTCTTTTACCCTTTTAGTGATCGCACTCGTGTGTATTCATGGTTCCTCTCTTTTCTTCTTCTTCCAAATTCTGATCCCATTTCTATTCCGAGAGAAAGATGCTTCGGCTGCAGGGCTCTCCTCTGTGGGCGGGGACTTCTCCTCAAGTTTCGAGGTTCAATTGGATTTCTTCTTCCAAGAGGTTTGTTCAAGCCTTACTTGCATTTTTCTTTCTCCGCTTTCTCTATTTTTGGATTCGAATTCATTCAATTAATCTTTTATGCGTTCAAATTAGCTAAAAATAATGTATTATGAAGGTTTAGATGAGCTTCAAATGAAATATCAATGCTTGGGTTTTTGTTCGATGGATTCTATCCGCCATACCTTGGAAAATTTGCGTTTTCAGTGTTTGTGTTCTTGTGTGATGTTTGTTGTTTTGGATGATTTTATCAGAGAGGATTTTGGGACCTGATTTTTTGGGATGTTGTTTGCAGAAAATCAGTGCCACGTCGGGGTTGGTGGATCCAATCTTCTGCTTTGCCTGCCGATAAATCTTCAATACACAACCAAGGTGAATTTGAGATTGTTTGCTCTGTTTAATTTTTTTTTTTTGGAAACACCTTTATGGAGTGAATTTTGAGTGAAAAGCATGCTTTTGTGGCTTTGCTGAGTTTGAAGTGCTTTAGGACTCGAATTTGAGTACTTACTAAGTTGTAGATGCTTAGGCTTTGTGGTTATCTTATCTTTTAACAGACTCATATAAGTCGTGTTCCTTTTTTGCTGAGTTGGAATGTTATTGTTGGCTGCAAATTTTTCTATTTACCGGTACATAACTCATTTAATGGCCAGTCCTCTTGTGCATTTGGTTTGGACATCAAGACTTCTTTCTTTGTTTCTGACATCAATAGTCACATGCTTCCTTCCGGTCGAGTTGTTTTTCGCTTAAGCTGGAAATGTTCATTGTTAGCTGCAAATTCTTCTATTTACTGTGGCATAACTCATCTGATATCCAGTCTTTGTCCAACTTTGTGATATGACCACGTTATCAGCTTCCCAGTTTCTTTATTTGTAGTTACATTCATGTCATCTTTTGTGCCAGCAGCTGTATCAATCAGACTTGTTGTGTTTAGCATGGTTATGTGACTTTAGCTGGTATACATCTTGGTGAGGATGATCATGCAACTTTTGTTCACACCTCAGGTTGTGGACGGACATGATCATTTTTTCATTCAGCCTTTTCAAGGATTGGGCAGAAGTCCTGGTTTTCTTTGATATTTTGGCAAGTCTAAAAGTTGTGGCTATTACATTTTGATGTCATGTGCTCACTAATCAGACGTGTATCCCTTATGCCGCTCTTGGCCAATGTTGAAGGTGTTGAATGGATTGTGGAGAGATACTTCCCACATTTGATGCTAGCTTTTTGGTGGTCGCTTTTATACCTAGAGTTTGTTTGTTAGTGGTTCAAAGAAGCACTTTTAAGCTAAAAAATGTTTTTGAAAGAACATTGGAAAAATTTAAGAGACATTTTAAAAAATTTGAAGAATCTTGTGTAATGTTTTCTAGAAAAACACTTGATAGGTGACTTTCTTAAAAACATTTCCATTGACATACTTCAAAGTGAAACACTCCCAAATGCACTCTTAATAAATTCCTATTTCATTGCTGTAGACCATGAGGCAAGAGTACCATCTATTTCTAGAGCTGTTACACAGTAGTGTGCCATGGCTGTCATTGTTTGAGACTTGTTGATCCCTAACCAAACTTGTTTCTTCTACACAAAATCTCATACACTTCAGCTATTCCTCCTTTGCTTGATAAACTTTTGCTGTGATCTGGCATGAGTTCTAGGTTTGATCAGATAAGTTAAGTATTCTTGTCTTATACTAAATATTGTGTAATATTTCCATACAAATGGCTCTTAACTCATTAATATGAATAAACTTGTTTCTTGTATTGGTGTTTATTAGCTAATGTAGGTGTTCTTTTACATTGCTGCACATTTCAAACAGTCATGATAATCTTTTATCAGGAAAATTGAAGGTGAGTTTGCAAAGGTCTTTGGATAAGTCATATTCTCCTACCTATTTCGATGATTCAAAAGCTGGATGCTTTAAGGAAGATCTGAAAAATGGTTCCCAGGTGAGCATTAAATGAATCACAGGCAGAACAGCATATGTTGAGAAAAAGGATGTTACTTTTTGCTTTTTCATAATGTGTCATTTTCTCTCACCTTACTTTAAGGCCTGATATTTGTATTGTCTTTTTTGGTAGTGTAATCATGCAAATCTTTCACGAATATGATATGAAATTTAATTGGCCCATATCATCACTTCTTTTATTTACTTGACTTCATTTTCTTGTGGTTCAGGAATAGAGGCAATACGTTGACTTGAGCATCCCATGTTAATCATTGTTTGCTTAGGCAGTTCTATGATTTGGATATAGAGTAATCATATTAGAAGGATAACATGATATGCATCCTTTGCCTGCAGTGTTATGAATTATGTACATACAGAATATAGCTGTATATTTGACCATATTTGATCAATTACATGCTCAAATATGGTAATTTAAGTTTGTTTCAGGGTTGGTTGATGTTGTCCATTTCAATGCTTATGTTACAGTTCATGTTTTTCAAAAGAGAGGGGGAAAGGAAAACTACCAGAAAAGATGCATGATAATGTGTGTGGACTGGTGAGTGAACTTCTGAAACTAATCTTTAAGAAGATAAAAATGAAAGATAGAAAGAAAGAAACAAGCCAGAAATGGCATGACATGTCTTCCTTATCTGAACTCTAATCCTTGCTATTGTGATCATCACACTGTTCCTGACAGTCACTACCACCACCATTCTACCACCTGACAACCCAATCCATGTGGTACTATGAATATCACTGCCTACTTTGCTACTTTGTGGCAATGTTTTTCCATCAGTGAGTGGCATCACACTACTGATGTGGGCCTATGGCATTCCATCACCATCAGCATGTGACATCACCACCTGCATCAACATTTCTATATCCCATACTCACCATGACCACCTCACCAAGTCTATCAGATCAATTTACAAATCTATTTTCTTAACATAATTTTCAATGAAAATTATTTGTGACCACTAATAATTAAGTACCAGGCCTCTTTCATCAACCCAACAAGGTACATAACATAGAAGGACGAAAAGTATCAGGATTTGACTTGATTTCTCTGAGTGGCAGGATGTATTTGTGGAACTACATTATTTAAAGAAAAAAAAATCATCAACCCTAATCTTTTATAGAACAACTCATGTGGAAGTATACATGCTAGCAATGAAAGAAACTGACTAATTAAGCCTCTGACTGCAAATTCAGCCTTGGTGTTGAATGACTAAACATGCTACTTGCAGAATGAACTGAATGGAAGAATGGGAATATATATATATATATATATATATATATATATATATATATATATATATATATATATATATATATATATATTTTGATATGTAAAGCGAAAAAAATTTCATTGAGACCCAAAGAGCACGGGGTCTACAGCGGGAGTAAACCAAAGGGTCACAAGCCCCGAACAAAAGGAAGGGTAGAGCGACCAAAACAAACCACTTACAGGAAACTAACTCCCTAGCCGGTAGACATGTACAAATATGACAGTCTTTTCACAAAAGAGGTATCCACATCTGGCATTATCCCAACCCACAAAATAGAGAACTAATGATTGAATGCTTTAGCCTAGAAGGAGAAAAGGGAGCATCTTCAAACATGATTTTGTTCCTCTCTTTCGAGATAATGGCTGTAACCGCGGGGAATCCACCACAACTTTACATTTATTTTCTTTATTGGGAGCGACTCCATGCACGGAAGGTCCTTAACCATGTAAGGACAAATGATTGATTCTTGTCACTTAGATAGGATGGTAGCCCATAATTCCCATGTATTCTTAAGCGGAGTGTATCAATATGTGATCTAGGCTATCTTCATTTTTCCTACAAAAAGGGCATATGCTTGCGAAGTGGTAACCCCTCTTCTTTAACTGATTCATTGTTAAGACTTTCCCCCACTAGGCTTCCTAAGGGAAGAAAATCACTTTTGAAGGCATATAAGGGTTCCATGAAATTTTCCGCAGGGGCCTTTGAGGAGCACCTTCTTCAATTTGTTGTAATAATCTCTCCGAGAAGCCGGCCATTTTTTATTACCTTTCCACACTAATTTGTCCTTCTTCCGCGAGAAAATATTCTTGTTGTTTAATAACCTAACAAAATTTTGGACTTGCTCCATCTCCTAGTCGTTAAAGGGTCTTAAAAATCTCGGGTTCCAAGCACCAGAAAAATCAGAAAGATCCCAAACCTCTTCCACCGTTGCCTTTCTAGTCCCTGCAATGTTGTAAAGAGTGGGGAAGGTGACACATAGGGGTAACTCACCAAACCAGGTATCCTCCCAAAATCTGATCTTGTTTCCTTCCCCAAGCTCAGATACAGTGCACTTTAAATTCAGCGCCTCGAGGAGTTTATTCCTTTCCATGAACCTTTGCGAACCTGAAGCACGGACACGGATGCGGCCCGCGGGGATACGAGCACGGCGGGACACGGGGACCGCGACAATTTGAAATTAGGATACGGATACGAAATGAGGACACGACATAATACGATAAAATAAAAATAATTATCCCCTTAGAAAAGTTAACAATTATACTAATAAATTAATAATAAATGGATGAATTTTATGTCATTATTTGTATTTACAAAAGAATTTTGAACTTACAAAGAAATTATCACGATTCTTATTCTCTCTCATAATTTAATTATTTATCAAATAGTTTGTATCTTTTAATTAAACATACATTCAAGAGACATTACTAAACTTGTACACTGATTATCGAACACCTCTCCCAATGTTTGGAACGATCCTACAGCGTAATAGATTCACTTATCAACCCACCTAGATTGGAACTACACCCCTCCCCGGACACCCCCGCAAACCTTGCTCCCACGCGCACCCGCCTGACCCACCCTTTGACTCGGCCACCCATCCCTGTTCTCACATCTTCCCCTCTCCCCCTTGCATTGGAACCGTGAGACTCCACCGCCTCCCATCTCCTCCTTCCCTTTTCTGGCTTTGCGATTGGAATCAACGTCGAGAACAAGCTGGCGGGTATCTGGCCGTGTCCGGCGTATCAGAGTCGTTGACCTATTATATAGTCCAGCGATAATACGTGGCGTATCGGACACGATATCAGCAACGTGTCCAGGTGTGTCCGCGTGTCGCGTGTCAAACACGGGACGCTCCACAAGGACCTGCGAGTATCCCGGGTGTGGTAGAACTACCCTTGGGGAGGTTCTGGAAACCGACCTCCTCCTCGAGTTCCATACTTGAGGCCGTGATAATTTTCCAAAGCGTATTTTCCTCCTCCAACAAATCTCGAGCCCACTTACTTAAAGTGCTTTGTTCGCAGAATAGGAAGCACGTGCCTAGGCCCCCCTTGATTTTACACCGACAAACATTTTCCCACTTTATAAGTGGATTTTCCTCTCTGTGGAACTGCTCCCCCAAAGAAAGTCTTTTTGGATTTTCTCAAGTCTTGAACTCACACTCTGGGCATTCGAAAAAGAGACATAAGGTAGATTGGTAGGTTAGTCATCGTGTTCCTTATACGAGTAAGCCTTCCTCCTTTTGAAATATATTGCCTTTTCCAGATTGCTAACTTTCTACGAAACTTTTCTTCCACACCATCCCAAATATTTATGGAAGCTTGTTTTGCTACGAAGGAAGGCCCGAATAGGTTGTAAGAAGTGAATTTCCTAAGTTGCAACCTAACTTCGAGCCAATTGCTCATTATCCACTTCCCCAGCGGCATTATAACACTCTTTTCTAAGTTGATTCTTGGGCAGAGTAAACCTCGGAAACCAAAGTAAAATCCAACGAAAGAGATGACGGTTGCTCTTCAATCATTACAAAAAAAGCAGTATCATGGCCGAACATCGGATGGGTTATGTGCATAGTTTCCTGTTTCTTCCCTCTGAGCCTATAGTTTGGTGAGAATCAGCCGGCAGTAGCTTTCTTAATAAGGATGGAGAAAACTTCCATTCCCAACACAAAGCGATCTGAGACTGAAGGTCCGCAATGTAAACCCTGAACCACGAAAAAACCCGTAGGCTTACCATTAACAGAATAGAGAATGAAGCGTGGTGATGCACCATAATCGAGCCATCCACTTATTACCAAAACCCATTTCTTAGACATAGTGAATAGGAACTTCAACTAATTTAATCATAGGCTTTTCAATATCCAACTTACCTGCATACCTTTCTCTTTTTTCTTCGTCATTGAATCTATGATCTCATTAGCTATAAGCAAAGCATCCAAGATTTGTCTTCCCTGCACAAAAGCATTTTGAGCTTTATTAACCAGCTAGTTCATCACCTTTTTAATTCTATTTGCTAAGACTTTTGAAATCAGCTTGTACAGACTATTCACCAGACTAATTGGTCTGAAGTCCTTGAGCTCCTCAGCCCCAGCTTTCTTTGGCACCAACACAATAAACGTCGAGTTCATACTTCTCCTTGAACTCTCGACTCAAAAATCCCTTGAACATTAACATAATTTCCTCCTTGGCCCAGTGCTGGTTGAACTTCGGAAAGCCCACCGTATACCATGGCCACGGGGCTTTGGCCCCATTCAGTTCGTTCAAGGCACTAAAAACTATAATCTCCCAGAAAGTCTTCTCCACAATCTTTGCTTGTGAAGCATTGAGCTTTGGGAAAGTTAGCTTGGTAGGATTTGCCCTCCATTCACCAGGATCATTGAGTAAGGACTCAAAGGCATTCTCGATACCTTGTCTTAGAGCTTCCTCCTCTCTAACAAGCTCACCATTAATATTCAGCCGAAGTATTGTGTTTCTTCTCCTGTGAGAATTTGCCATTCTATGAAAGAATCCAGTGTTTCTATCACCTTCCTTTAACCAAATTTCCCTAGTCTTTTGCCTCCAGGAGGTCTCTTCTAAAACAACCCAATTTTGATACTCCTTCATTGCATCAGCCTTCTCCACAATCTCTTCCTGGGACAAAGGTCTAACACATTCAATATTATCCTAGTGAGCCACTCTCTAAGCTTCCTTTTTTCTCTCTTCAACTCTACCGAAAGTCTCTTTGTTCCAAAGGCCTTAGTATTGCTTTCAGAACTTTCATTTTTTCCATGAGCACTTAGCTTTTAGTCCGAATGGAAATATAAGGTAAACGTTTCATTGTAAAAAAATTTTGTTCCAGGAAACTAGATTTTTAATGCAGTAAGATGCAGATATAATTCTATATTTCATTTGTTTTTCAATATCCTTAATTTCCACTATTATTTAGACTCCATTATCTACTCATATCCGAGCTATTCTATTAATAAATATTTTGGCTTTTTTTCTTTATAAATTGGCTGTAGCTCCATTTTCTGGGAGCAATTGGACTGTGCTGTTACATTCCTACTGTATATATGTGATTTGGTTACCCGTTTTACACTAGTTACATGCACAAAATCATTTTCTAACTTTCTGCTCATATCAGTAGGACATACTCATAATTTTGTGTAATGATTAAAATTCAGTTCCTGCAATTAATAATTTGTAGTTAATATAACTCTTGTTCATTGTTATTCACATCATGTGCAGGGTCACCATGCGAAACTAATGATAGGATCTACATCTTATTTTCTACTCAGATTGACACAATTATATTCCACAAATAGATTGATGAAGATGATGCAAAACCTACTTTCTGTGGTTGCTCTTTTGGAAATAGAGCTTGCCTTTGCTTGCTATGTCTAATTCAGTGAATAAACCCACACCTCTTCAATTGGATGTAACATTGCCTTCTTTACAAGATATTAAATGGAGCTTTTCCCGGTTGATTTATTTATTCAACATACAACT
The DNA here is from genome assembly GCA_016808115.1 of Tetrastigma voinierianum. NCBI lineage: Eukaryota > Viridiplantae > Streptophyta > Magnoliopsida > Vitales > Vitaceae > Tetrastigma > Tetrastigma voinierianum. The sequence goes on from JAEQBH010003090.1 coordinate 211,980, forward strand.
CGAGAGAAATGTTGCCACGTAAGTGGCCTTGTACCCAATGCTTTTCATTTTCATTTGAGATCAGTGCCCCACTTTCCTTTTTCTTTGTATGTTCACTGACTTTTTCTGTTTTAGCCAAATGTTGAGACATCAATGCCGTCTAAAATGCTATAGATGGATTGATCTGTTCTTGAAAGTAAAGATGCTATATCATATGACCTTACTATGCGTTTGAAGGTGTCATCAGTCTTTCCTATGCATCAAAGGCTGCCTAGTTAAACGTGATTGTTTATAGTTTATTTTTTTCCTTTTTTATGTTAATATTTAGTTTCTAATTGGATTTTTGCATCATATGTTCTTGATGTCCCATAGGTTCTTTGTAGTGCTCCTTGTGGCTTGCTTCTCATTTGTAGTCATTGGAGGTCTTCTGTTCTTTAAGTTCAGGTAACTTACAAAACCGTTCTTTCACGGAATATTTTGATGAATGATGGATCTGCTTATGGTCTTGTATTGTTATATTACATGTCAAATTCCTTAAATGAAACCTGTAAAAATTAAATCCTGCCTATTCTGTTGTGTTATTTTAACCCCACAATTTGGAAAATTGAGATATAAACAATTAATTCAGGCCCTTTGCACTCGTGGATCGATAAAATACTGAACTTAACCATCAGCAGGATTTAATTCAAAGAGGAGCTATTATGTCTACCCCATAATTGACATAAAGAATACATCTTTTTGATAAACCATGAAAAAAAAGTTTATCTCCTTTAAGTTTACTGTCATAATTTCTTTGTTCTAGAACTTCTGCTAGGAGAAGTTCTTGAAGGATCGTAAGTCCCCCTTTTTTTTTGTTCCTCATTGGTTTTTTATCAGGAATAAAAGAAAATGCTTTGAAATATGTTTCACACATGAGGACCTTAATAATCTAGTTGTTGAACTACATATGTCAATTCCACAATCTCAAGATGTTAGTTGCTTTATTATTGTAAGTCATGAACTCAAAATTTTTTGTTGATTGCCTTGTTATTTCGGGCCACTAGACAATTTTTATATCAGTATATTGCAAGATTATCATAGTATATAAGTTTGGTGTTGAGGATTTTGAGAATGTGAGGTATCACTACAAAAGGGTAAGATGAGCCTTGTCAATGTGGTTGAGTGCCTAATAATTGATATGACTGATTCCTTTTATATTATTTCTTTTGATGGTTGGTAGCTTCTCTTTGCTTCCTGTGTTTTACAATATATTTGGAACCTTAGTGTAAGAAAAGTAATTCCTTGTGATAGAGTGTTTGCCTTCTGTTTTTCCTTCTTTCCTTTGTACGGTCATACATATCGAAATTGTGGCGGTCTCTTCAGCTGAACTTGTTTCCTATTATCTTTACCTATGAGAAAGGGGAAATATATAAAATTGATGAGAATTTGATATTTTCAGATGGTTTCCTTCAGATCTTCTTGCAACTCTGAAGAGCCTTAATTAGCTGGAAAATATTTACTGAAGAAAATAGGCATATTGCAATTGCCTCTCATCAAGATGTTTGCTGACTAAAGGCAACCTAATTGAGGCTAACCATGCCTCAATAGGGTGTATGCAACATCATAATATGTGATTTTCCATTCTATATAATGAATTATGGTCTCCCATCATGGTTTCAAAGAGTGATTATTTGGAAATATTTCCTTGCTCACTTTTTCTTCAGATCTATCTGCAGTTGAGCTAATAACTTCTTAGGGGAGTGGTCAATCAGCACTCTTGTTCTTTTTCCTTTGAGTCTTACTCCATGTGTTTCTCATGCTTGTGTCCTGGTTGGAAATACAGGGATCTTTTTAATCTGGAGGACTGCTTCTGGGAGGCTTGGGCATGCTTGATATCGTCATCTACTCATTTAAAAGTGCAATTCTGTCTTGGGATTTTCTGTTTTCTAGTTTTATTTTTGCTTTCCTTATATTGCTAAAGTAATTGTGAAATGCTTACTGTTTTGGCTGAAAATGTTATATTGTGTGGAACTGTAGCAAAGGACACATATTGGACGTGTTATTGGCTTTGTTCTTGCTATATGGGGCATATTATTTTACTCCCGCCTATTGAGTACAATGACAGAACAATTCAGAGTAAGCTCTTGAAAAGAAGCTTTTTCTAAAGTTTGTAGGGGTGCTCATTTACCTCCTTATGACCATTTGGACAGAATAACATGCAAAAACTTAGAGAAGGAGCACAGATGCAAGTTATGGAAGCTGATCATATCATTATTTGTGGAATCAATAGTCATCTGACCATCATACTGAAGCAGCTAAATAAGTATCATGATTTGCTGTGCTGGCAGAGCACTGCTACAGCTAGGTAATTGATTCTTATACTGCAGTTAAAATATCAGTACAATGTGTTTGAAATACTGGCTCCTATGATCGCTCAGGTGCATATATTTGCAGGAGCAAAAAGAATTCTTCTTCTGTCTGATCTTCAAGGAAGCAGATGGACAAGCTGGTTGACAATATTGCCAAAGACCTTAACCATATTGATGTCCTTTTAAAGAGGTATGGTAAATAGATTATTCCTTCTGCTAATCATTGTCAAATCAACCATGTTCTTTAAAATTTTTCATACTGGAAAAGTGACGATTTCAGTTTGAAAGGCCATTTAAGTGGGAAGTACCATCTGTAAAGGGTATATAACAAGGAACAAGAACTTAACAATGAGCTTGGGTTTTTGGAAGATGGTATTAGAGTAGAAAGGGCTGGAGGGGTTAGCAGCTTCTGTTCATCGTCACCATAAATTCTGTTCCTGGATTTGATAGAAGTGAAATTTCCTTTTCTATATCTTACAGTTTTTTATTTGTACAGTTGCAGCAGCCTTAGTTTGACAAAGACATTTGAAAGAGCTGCTGCTGATAAAGCGCGTGCCATAATTATATTGCCTGCAAATGGAGATCAGTAAGAACTTCCTTTTCTGCACATCTTCTAAAATTGAACAAAATTAGATACAAGTTGCTTTGTTGTTTACCCTATAGTTTTTATGCTAATTGGAGTTTTTAGTACTGTGGAAAATGCAATCAATATCAGGATGTCATATTTTGAATCTCTGATCCATTGGCATAAGAATAATCCATGAAATTAGGGGGGGGGGGGGGGGAGAGGAACTGATTGTATAGGCAATAAAAGATAAAAACTACCCAAGTGGTTAGGGGTTGGGGTGCAATTGTGGGAGGTTCTGGGTTTAAGTGCCAGCAAAGAGGAAAAAAAAGATTTAACCATCAAAATAAATGAAAGATAAGGGCTAATTCTTAGGGTAGGGATATGGTGATTGATCCTTCCCACGTGGAGTAAACTTTGAACTCCAGCATTGTTCTGTTAGGGTGTATGCTTGTCTTTTATTGCAGATGTTCTTTGCAATGAATAATAGTATCACACATCCACCCAGGGTTATCAATTAAGCAACCAAGAACTATTAAAAGCTGCGATAACTCATAAAGTTTGATGCGGAACATCGTTGTCAGTGCATGTCACTTTTCTATCTACTTCATTTTAAAATACAAGACAAGAAAAGGATATAAATATGATAAATGTGTTTGTGGAAACTGAGAAGTTGGGGGAGTACCTAATTAAGATAAGATGAAAGGGATTTGAGCCTAATCATTTACAGATAACAAATGATTGTTGAGGAAAGAGGCTGCAAGTACAACATGAAGATTACAAAATGATATTGGTTGAATTAAAACTTTGAAATGGGATGGTTTATGATTTATTACAATTTGGAAGCATAATTAGGGCCAGATCAAGAAGCTCATATTATGACTTGTTGTCTCTTGACCAGACCATAGTTTCATTTGTTCCTGGATTGCACAAGCACCAGGCAAAATTTTAAAATTTCTCTGTTGAAGTCTCTTGATTTTAGATTCTAATTGTGAAGCTATGATATTGATATTAAATTCAAATCCTTCAAGATTGAGCTTTTAGGAGAGTTGGTCGTTTAACATGGTATCATAGCTTGGTTTGGCAGGAGGTCTTGGGTTTGAACCCTCTCTTTGCAAATTTGAATATTTGATCCCCATTTTTTGATTTGAAAGTTCGCAATGGGTACACGATCTCCACGTAATGCGGGTATGGGGCTGCGTCACGAGTGGGGGAGGTGTGAAGCGTGATATTCATGGTAAATCGAATCGCATTAAGTTTGAGCTTTTAGGAGAGTTGGTTGTTTAACGCTAATTTATCAGGTACGAAGTTGATACAGATGTATTTCTATCTGTACTAGCCCTTCAACCTATTCCAGGAATGAGTTATGTCCCCACCATTGTTGAGGTATGATATTTATGGATACCTTTTGAACTAAAAACATTACAAGGTTAAGGATGCATTGAATTTAGGTTGAATTTTCTTTTTCTAATTGATGCAGGTTTCAAACTCTCAGACCTATGAGCTTTTAAAGTCAATGTCAGGATTGAAAGTTGCACCTGTGGAAAATGTTGCATCCAAACTATTGGTTCAATGCTCTCGACAAAAGGGCTTGATCAAGATCTACAAGCACTTGCTTGATTATCGAAGTACTTTCCATAATCTTGTTAAAATTATGACTTTCAAGTATGCTTTTTCCACACCAGAAAAAAAATTAAAACAAAAGCAAAAACAAAGAAATAAGGAAACCTTACAAAAAAATCCAATTGGATTTTTTCATTTCAATTATTGAAATATTCTTTAGGAAATGATTATGTGGAGTATTTAATAGAGTTAAAAAAGAACTTATAAAAAAAAGTGAAAAAAGCTTATTTAACACGATAAAAAAACTAAGTACTATTTGCTATATTATTTTATGTGGCATACATTAGTTCAATTTATTATTTGGTGTCAGTAGCGATATTTGTTACACGGATTCTCTTTCTTGTTTTGTGTGCATTGCTCTTGTTTAATATTGTTTACTTTTTGTTCCTTCGAGGTTACTATTCATTACTCCTCTATTCTTTGTTGATGAGATCTTTTCTTAACCTACCAAATGACATTGGAGCTCATCATCATGATACAATTAGGGAAAACACCTCTATATACTTTAATTCTTGTTCAAGTTGGAAATGCAAGGGGATTCCCCATTGCTAAGAAACTTTACCTTTTGAAGCTTAACTTTCAATTTAAGTGTAGCATTATAGCACTTTGAGTTTTATCACCAAATAAAAGGGTATCATTTGCAAAGAGAGTGAAAGGTGGTGGGATGCTTTCTTTGCTACCTAAAAGCTTACCACCTTTTGTATTCCCACTTTAAAGGTCAACTCACTTGAAACTTCTCACAAATTGTAAATGAAATTGGAGACAATGGATCACCTTGTCTTGTAATTCTAGGATTGAAAACAGAAAAAAAAAGAAAAACCTTTAGCAATTTTATCAACTATTGCCAAAATGGAGTGAACATACATACATCAATTTAGCACCTCCTTTGCCAATTTCAAAACCCATAATTTACTTAACAATTTACAACATAAATTCTTAGTGAAGCGCTAGGTGAGCTTGACAAATCAATCTTTTAAACTTATGCTTGTGTTGTTACTCCTTTATGCATCAATTTTTTCTTTTGATAGGCAAAGATGAATTCATTAAGAAGTGGGCCATCATAAAGGGGCAACTTTGGCATGTAGGAGGTGTAGAAAGTGTGCTGAGGCTAAAGGGAAGGCAAAATACAAAAACATCCTCCAAAACAAGAGTCTAACTAATTAATATTAGCTAACATAGACAAGGATTTAACATCAATTGACCTTCTAGATCAAAGGACTAGAGAAGAAGGATTTCTTTAAGCACTTGGTGAGAATGTCTATATCTCATTAGCTCTATCTAATAGTCCAACGACTGTTTGATAGATAAAAGAGCATTGTCCAATTTTTTTTTGAAGGATTAGACTCGCATGGTGAAGCTCAGAGATATCTTCTTTAAATCCCAGTTCATGTAGTTTAATGATGCCCCTGAAGAAAGAAACACATCATCCTTGGTTTTATTAAAATTGGGGTGACTTGAGTGCTTTGTAGTTTTAAGTACATTAGTTTTTTTTTTTTCTTTATTTTCATTTAAAAATTGTGTTTCGATGGAATTGTATAGGGAAAAGGTGCAAAACTCCTTACTATTGTAGATATCCCACTTACATGGAACTTTTCTAGTTTAAAGAGGCCACTTGTAGTTTACTCCTGCCTTGAGTGCCCACATCGTGACTCAAATCGTTAAAGTGGTCAAACGGGTGTTAAAATGACTGTTAAGTGCTGACGTAGCATCCACGTGGTACATGGGACCCACTCTCCTCTCTCTTCTCTCTCCTTTCTTCTCTCTCTTCTCTCCTCTCCTCTCTCTTCCCTCTTCTCTTCTCTCCCTTCTCTTCTCTCTCTTCCTCCTCTCCCTTCTCTCTCCTCTCTCTCTCCTGCGGTTGGATCTATTACCCACCCACCTCTAGCCACTTACCAGGTATTTGACAGCGCCTTAAACCCTTTTTTATTTTTATTTTTTACTCTTCATTTTTATTAAACTTTATTTTAGTTTTTAAAATATAATAAATAAAAATTCAAAATTTATTTTTTAAAATATAAATAAATTATTCGTTATTTTAAATCTAATAAAAATTTTATTTTAATTTTTAAAATCTATTAAATAAAAATTCAAAATTTATATTTAAAAATATAAATAAATTATTTAGTTATCATAATTTTAAATAAATTATTTTGAAAATTACCATTTAATTTTAAATACTTAAATGAAAAATCGAATGGATGGTTTGAAATAATATTTTAATATTATTTGATTTTATCAGTCCAAACTCATTAATCGATTTTAGTTTAGAAATTTAAAAGTTAAATAATTTTAAAAATGATTTATTTAAAAAATTAAAACTCTTAGAATAATTTATTTATATTTAAAAATTTTAATTTTTATTTATTTAGTAGTTTTAAAATTAAAATAAAATTTTGAATTTTATTTAGTAGATCTAAAATAGCAATAATTTATTTATATTTTAAAAATAAAATTTGAATTTTTATTTAATAGATTTTAAAATTAAAATAAAATTCCTAATAAAAATTAGAGTTAAAAAAAGAAAAAAAGTGGTTGGCGGGTGCTAGGTTGGGTTGGGTTGGGTTGGGTGGGTGGGTGGGTGGAGGTGTCCAACCGGTGAGGGGAGAGAAAAGAGGGAAGAGAGAGGAGAGAGAAGAAAGGAGGGAAGAGAGAAGAGAGGGATGGGAGAGGAGAGATAAGAGCCATGTGCCACGTGAACGCCACGTTAGCACTTAACGGTCATTTTAACACTATTTGACCACTTTAACTGTTTGAGTCACGACATGGGCTAATTTGCGCTACGGGAGTAAACTGCAGGGGCCTTTTTAGATTGAAAAAAAGTTCCAAGTGTAAGTGGGATATCGGGTACAATAGTAGGGGGGGTTTTTGCACCTTTTCCCATCTTGTATATGCTTCACATCTTATCTTGATATGCAATCACGTTATTGATGATTAACAAATAAGAAGTACGTTGCCACATGTAATTAAGTATAGTAATGTCTTGAATATAGGTGCTTGTCTTGAGAACCTTGGATTACTTTGTTACCTTGCTTGGGATCTCATATGATGCATGCATCTATCCCCGAGGCATTTATAAATTTATCGCTGGAAGAATAAAATAGCGTAAAAAAATTGTATTATTATTATTATTTCTTTATGATAAAGAAGCGTATATTGACCAAAAAAAAGAGTATATAGGGGTATACAAAAAAAAAAAGGTCCCAGGACCCAGCGAGAAAAGGCTAGAAAACGAGAAGAAACATACAAACCAACGAAAAGGATAACATCCTAGGTATAGCCATAGAATCTATACAAAAAACGGCTATGAGATATCTGTAGCTGGAATACAAGCAGAAGCCAGTAAAGGAACGGATAGCAGAGTGTTTGGGTCTCGGGGTTGAAAAGTGGGCGTCTTAAAATAACTCTATTCCTTTCCTTACAATGGCCAGAATCGGGGAAGTAGCCCTCGAATAGATTTAGCCTTTTTCCTAACTAGAAAATGCAGCTTGACTTTGAAGAAGATCCTTGACAGAAATGACCAAGACGCCTCCACGTGAGAAAGATCAGCCCACTATCCCCAAATTGATGGACAGTGGATTAGAATGTGCTCCAGCTCTTCTTCCTCCCTCCCACAAAATGGACATTTGCTTGCTAAATGAAAGCCTCTTTTCTTAAGCTAAGTTGAAGTAAGGACCTTACCCTAACAAACCTCCTAGGCAAAAAAACCAATTTTAGAAGGGACATAAGGGTTCCATAGCATTTTGGTAGGAGTTGAATAAGGAGGCACCTTCGAAAGGTTGAAATATGCCTTAGGTAAAATGACGAAACATGCCACTTCGAGTCATTTTATCTTTTACCATAAGAGTAATAAAACTATTGCTTGTTAAAGCTGATAAAGGCTGGTGCATCCATCTCCCGATCATTGAAGGCCTCATAAACTTCAGGATCGAGCACCTAGCTTTCTCATGATCCGCTTCGTCTGCGGCTATAGCCCCTTTTATCTTAGCAATGTTATAGAGATCGGGGAAAGAGGCTTCACATAGGCGCTCTTCACGCGGTTGTCTTAGAAAATCTGATTTTACGCCATCCCCAAACTTGAAAACACAGGCTTTCTTTAGCTGACTAGATTCTTTAGCAATAATTTTCTGAGACCTACACCATGGCTTCCTACGGGTAAGGAGTGAACCACCCCCCCCATCCTTGGTTCCATACTTTGTAGTTATCTGATTTCAAGCGAGTTTTCCTCATTTACACATACCTCTGACCTACTTTACCCGATAAAGCCACTATTTAAAGGTGAGGCTTCTAATCCACGAAACTTGACCTTCTCCTTGCACAGTTTGATAGTCCTCCAATTTACAAGGTGTATTTTTCTTTCTAGAGAGCCACCTCCCCAAAGAAAGTCTCTTTGGATTTTTTCCGGCCTACACTTTACGCTTTTGGGCAACTTGAATAGAGAAAGAAAGTAAATAAGTGAGTGGACAAAGTATACAATAAAGCGTGAGTCTGCCTCCTTTTGAGATATATTGTCTCTTCAATGACAAGCCTTCTTCTAAACTTTTTCCTGATCTCTTCCCGAATATAAGCTGAGTTACGATCACAGTGCGAGAAGAGGCCTAAGTAAAGTGGAGGAGGTCACAATACGTAGACGACTCACGGAGCCAGCGATCAATATTCTCCACTTCACCTTGTGAGAATAACACTCTTTTCCAGATTTACTCTTAGACTGAAGAGAGCTTCAAAACATAACAAAATCCAACTTAGGAACACCATTTTCTCTTCGGTGTCTTTGCAGAAAATCAAGGTGTCATCTACAAATAACATAGCTACACCATTTCTACCCTTAATATTGTAACCTGTGAGAAAACCTCCCATTTTTGCCTTATCAATCGAAGAGAAAACTTCCATTCCTAGGATAAAAAGATAAGGGGATAAGGGGATAAAGATTCTTAGTCTTAACCCCCTTGAGCTTTTGAAGAAACTGACAGTACCCGTTAATAATAGCAAGAAAGGAAGCTAGGTAGAGATACACCATTGAATTCATCTATCCATTTATCTGAACCCTTCTCCCCAGAACCGAAGAAACTTCGATTTAGCCTCATGAAGCCTTCTACGCATCTAATTTGCATAAGATGCCCTTTTCCTTCTTCTCGCCCATTGGTGATCTTCATTAGCTATTAAGGGGCATCCGGGATACGCATGTGGCATTTGAGCTTTGTTAACCACATTGCCCATCACTTTTTTCAATCTATTTGCTAGCACTTTTGCAATCAGCTTATAGAGACTGCCCACGAGACTAATAGGTCTAAAATCCTTGAAGTCATCAACCCCTTCTTTCTTTGGAACCATCACTAAGAAAGTGGAGTGAGACTTTCCTGAACTTGCAGTCGCGAGAAATCCTGGCGCCATAACCTCATCGCTACAATATCCGACTCATTGCGAAAAGAGTTGTGTACCCATCCGAATCTGGGCTTTCTCCCGTTCGACTCCACGAAGAGCGAGGAAGCGAGCTTCCTCATGCGAAGGGTAGCTCCAAACTTACTACTTTCCGTTCTTCTAGCTTAGAGAAAACCAGATCCTCTAAGTTAGCTCTCCAGTCCCTAGAATTGATCGCGAGTTTGAAAAGCATCCACGATGACCTTGCTGCGAATCATGTCCTTCCACCAGACCAAGCCCGTTGATTTTATTTCTGTAATGTCGTTGTGCCTTTTGTGGGAGTTTGCCATTTTATGGAAAAACCTTGTATTTTTGTCACCTTCCTTAAGCCAGACTTCCCTAGATCTTTGTCTCCACATGATCTCCTCAAGCAATACCCATTTTTTAAACTCCTCCACCTCCACGGCTTTTTTTTCAAGCTCGTTTTGGGCGAGTGGTCTTTGAGCTCCAATAGTATCCCAAAAGGCTAAATTCTGCAAGGCTTGATTTTTTCTCTCATCGACCCTCCCGAAAACCTTCTTGTTCTAGCATTTGAGCTTAAGCTTAATAGCTTTTAGTTTCTTCGCCACCACATAGCTGTTGGCTCCACTAACTTCAATACTTTTCCACCACACATCAATAAGATTTTTGAAACCCTCCGCCTTAAGCCACATGTTTTCAAAACAGAACGGTAAAGGACCTCGAACGATTCGTCCACCACCTGTCAACAAAATCGGGAAATGATGCGAAGGCGTTTGTTTTCAAAGCGAGCGGTAAGGACCTACGCGATGCTTCCACTTGCTTTGTTAACAAAATCGGAAATGATACGAAAGGGTTTTGTGAAAATTTTCGATTAAGCCAGTATCGAAATAATTTTCCACTCATCTGAGATTAAGAATCCTATCGACCAAGCAGTTCTCACGATTCCCCGGTCCACGGCCCATGTAAAATCTCCTCCGTACAGAGAAGCGAGTCTTCGACTCTAAGTCATCAATGACTTGAGAGAAACTTCTCATAGCTCGATCCTTCCCCGAGGGGAATCCTCACCCGGCAGGGAGTCTCCTAGCGATATTACTAGATCCTCCCCCATGGTTCTTCCACTGGCTCCCTCTTTGAGGGTCAGTAAATTCTAGTAAATCGAGAGAAATCATCGCACGGTTTCGAAATCTGAGACCAGTATAAGCGCTACTTTCCTCAATCCCACCAATTGAACCACTCTAGTGTACCACAAAGATCCACAATCCCTCCCCAGAGGCTCCCTCGAGCAAGAAATGATCAAACCACGAACACTAGAAGCCCGAACTCCTTATAATCCCTTTAGAGCAATCTTTCCACTTTGTTTCTTGAATGCATACCACGTCTGCTTTCTGGGTTTTAAGGAAGACCTTAATTAATTTCCTCTTCGTTTCATCATTTGCCCTCCTCACATTCTAGGATAGATAAAAATTATTATTAACCATAGATCTAAAGATATAGTACTCATACTTTTTTAGATGTTCTCATATTAATTCCTAGTAATAAAGAACATGCATAAAGGTCTTGTACACCTAAGATCTTACGTCTAATGACTCAAACCACAATCTTAACACTCCAAATTGTGGGTTTTTTGGAAAGGTTGATGCCTTGGCTCTCTTTTTTCCTATGGAGGTGGAATACGACTAAAAGTAATTAGAAAACACTAACCCTATCTTTGAAGAGGTATTTATAGGGTTCTTCAAGTGACTTATTGTCCATCGAGGCCTAAGTAAGCCAATATAGCCTGAAACCCTAATTGATTAATTGATCATGTAAGACTGTAATTAGTCAAATTAGCCAAATCGAGACATTGTTTACCATCCCACATGTAGTCTTGTGTAATCATCAGAAACACCTTGATGCCTGAGAATGGACACAGAAACCCAATTCAACACTTCACAAACTATGCTTGGAATCCCTCAATTTTGAAGGTTGCTGTGATTAGGGGATCGAGTGTGCGGAGTTTTTATCTACCATCAAGATATGAAGGTGTACCATGGAGAAAAGGATAGAATAAATTTTGGAATCACAGGAGGGCTTTAAATCAAATGTTTAAAAACAGGGCCGTTATTTAACAGGCAGGAAGGATTCTCGGTTCACGAGTTCCTTGTTGACCGGTCTCAGTCTGACTGGCACATTGAGCAGGTGATGTAATAAATATATTATTTATATTTTATTTAAAATTTAAAATATATAATTAATAATATTTAAGATATTATTTATTACTTTTATATAAATAAGAGTATTTTAAAAATATGCCTCCAAATGTTTATATATGAAAACATATTAAAAAATGGAAGAAAGCTTATTTATATAAATATATCTTAATTAGTAGTAATATATAATTTTGTTAATATCTACGAATAATCATGATGGCGGCATAATGGTAGAGTGGTTCCCTATTAACTTTCCTTATGACCGAATCAATGATTACGCATTATTGAGTGAATTTTTTTAGTTACAAGCACTTTTAACCTTTATAAGTTTTCTAATACTAAGCAAAGCAGTAGTTTAGTAAAGCATCAACGACATTGTTTAACTTGAAAAACAAAAAAAAAATATTGTGGGAGTGAACCGGCGGTTATTTGGGGCTCCTGCGACGGTTCATCAGGTTCAGCTGATCCCGGCCATTAGTTCGGGCGGTTGTAGTTGTCGTAAAAGCGGTTTTTATAATTGAGGCAAGACGGTTTGAAAACTCCGTTCGGCGGTTCGGCAGATCGGCCAGAATGGAGTCAGGTCGGTTTTTTAAATCATGGATTAAATCCCTCTATGGTGTATTGGAGGGTGTGAGGATGGGGCCTTCTCCCAGAAAAATAATTTGGATTCCCTACCTTCCTACAAAAGTAAGCTTCTTCACTTGGGAAGTTTGGTGGGGAAGAGTCATGACATTAGATCAGTTTAAAAAAAGGGGTAGACATCTTATTAATAGATGTCCCCTTTGTGATGACGAGGATGAAGAAAACATTGATCATTTGTTGCTTCTTTGTAAAAAGGCTAGATAATTATGAGCCTTTATGTTTGCCCTTTTTGGAATCACTTGGGTCCTACCTTGCTTAGCTAGGGAGACTTTAATTAGTTAGAAGAGCTCTTTTGCAAGAAAGAAGAAGAAGAAGATTTGGATGGCAGAACTGGTTTCCCTCTTTTGGACAATCTGGAGGGGAAGGAGTAGAGTTGTGTTTGAAGATGTGGAACCTGCAGCTCAAGGATTGAAAAATTCTTTTGCTTATGCGCTTTGGTCTTGGGCTAAATTTTATAGAGTTTGAGTTTTGAAGTGAAACTGATTTGTTCTTGTCTTTGGGGGCTGTATAGGGGCTAGTAAGTTGGGTTCCCCCTTCCCCTTATTTTTTGTTTTTTGTCTTTTTGGCTCTCTTGAGCCTGTAGTGAGGTAACCTCTTGTATACTTGGTGTCTACAGTCTACCACCCCCCTTTTTTTTCAATATATTCAGCTGTTTTTGTCAATTGGATTGAATACCTCTTATTGTGAGAGTTCTATATTATATAGAGGGTGATAAAGTATGAAATGAGAAATTTGAATTCTGACCAATTCTGACAATTAAGTCTAGCTGAAATAAGGAAACTCTGACACATATGATATATACAAACTACTACAGCTAAATAAGGCTATAATATAGCCTCTTCTGACCTGGTACTTTATAACCTGACTATCTTATTAATTACAATATATACATAGCTAGAATACAAGAATCATGCACTAATTTTTGGCTTGATATATATGGCCGGCACATATCTATTGACATCCCTCGAATTGATGTTGGTCTATCGAAAACATCGGTGCCTATAAGGCGATGGCGTTGTTGTGTCATGACTTTTGTAAACACATCAGCTATCTGGAGGTAGTAGGAAACAGGAAATAATATGATGATCCAGGCTTCAGAATAGAATGACAGTCCACCTCAATATGCTTTGTGCGCTTATGATAAACAGGATTAGCAACAATCTGAATAGCACTAGTGTTGTTAGTAGAGAGAGAAGTAGGATTAAACTAAGAAAAACCAAGCTTAGATAGAATTCCATGCAGCCGGACAATCTCAAAACATGCATCAGACATTGCACGGTATTATGATTCTATAGAAGATTTAGAGACTCGAGCTTGCTTCTTACTTTTCTAGGAAATCAAAGAATCACCAAGAAACATGTACGACATGAGACCAGAGGCGAGTCGAGTATCGGGACATCGCCTAATTAGCATCAGCATGGCGCGAGATGAAGAGGAGAACCGGTTGGGAAGAATAATCCGCATTTAGGTGTCCCACGAAGATGTAATAATATGATGAACAACGGTACAGGAGTGAAGATGGCGGGGAGTGTGCATAAATTATTAACTGTGAGAATTGCAAATGAAATATCGAGGGCGGTAATAGTCGAATAGTTCGAAACACCACCGATTGTCGAGAAGATAGTAGGATCGAGAGCGGGGATCACCCTCCTCCTTCGATGCTTTGTGTTTGCTTCTAATGGAGTGATAGAAGTATGAAGACCGGCCAAGTAATCAAATTAAGTATTGTACTTGTGTTGATTTAAAAAAAATCCCGGTAGAATCGTATGAACTTCTTTGAGAAATAAGTAAGAGGACGAAGATCCTTCATGTGAAAGGAGCTGGAGATGTTTGCGCAAGCAGTGGTGTCTTAGAGATACGTCCCTGATAATGACAATAGCATCAACATAAACTAGGAGAATAACAATACAAGTAGTTGTTTCGCAAAGAAACAAAGATGAGTCATATTGGCTGCCTTAAATGAAAGCGAGAGCGGGGTTGATCGAATTTATCAGAGCCATGCGGGAGCTTGTTTCAACCCATATAGAGATCGTTTTAGCTTACATACATCCGAAGAGGTGGATCACAAACTAGGTGGGAGAACCATGTAAATATCTTCTTTGAGATCACCATGAAGAAATGCATTTTTGACATCCATCTGATGAAGTGGCCAGCCTTGTGAAGCACGATAGAAATAACCATTCGCCTTTGTAGTCATTTTAGCTCTTTGGAGAAAAAAGTCTCCTCATAGTCGACCATCTTTCTTTGTTTATTCTGAGAATGAGAAATGCATGCCTTATAAGCGTCGAAGTACCATTAGAACAAAGCAATCGAATAAATCCATTTTACAACCCGATGGCTTTAACATTAAGAGGCGTTAGACGACTATATGATTGTCCCAGGGCACGAGTTCTTCGGCCATTGCCGCACACTTAACAACCATGTTTAACAACCTCACGAATAACATTTAGGTATGGGAGGAATGAAATTAGTAGTATGAAGAGATGTATGTAGAAGAACCATGTCGGGAGGATGACGGACTGCGGAAGAGGCGTCGAAGAATGGTGTTGGAAGTCAGATTGTTCGTGGAATGATCAATTGAGTGCAGAGCTCGAATGGCCCGGTCTTGCTCGGGGAAGCGGCGGCAAAGTTGAATGTCGGCGTTCATACACAATCCACTGGTTTTAAAATCTTTGAGTAGGAATTTAACTCATCAAGATTAGGAAGGGCATGTATCTGGCAAAGTAGCGACATGAGTAGGAAAAATTGATTGATTTTCAAAGAAAGCGACATGGCGAGAAATCTGAAATTTGTTAGAGCATGGATCGTAACAAACATAACCTTTGTGCGAGTACTTATATCCCGTAAATGCACATTTAGCAGTTAGACAGAAAGTTTATGTCGTTCATGGGATGGCAAATGGACGAAAACAAGCGCGACAATATGCATGTCAAGGTAGTTGGGATGATGATGATAAAGACGATAATAAGGAGATGCAAAGCCCAAGTCACGGGCAGGCAATCGATTAATTAAATAGACTGCCATACTTAAGGCTTCAACCCAAAATGTAGATGGAACAGAAGATTCAAGCAATAAGGTTCTAACAACATCTAACAAGTGGTGATTCTTACGTTTGGCAACAATATTTTGCTGAGGAGTATAAGGACGAGAGCGTTGAGAAACAATTCCCTTGTTTGGAAGAAAATCATGAAATTCGTGAGACATATATTCGCCACCCCAGGTGGAATCTTATGTACTTACTTCAGTTCTTGAAGAAAATCGAGTCTGTTATAAATGTGAATTTTGAAAGACAAAAAATACCTCAGATTTAGAACGAAGAAAATATATCCAGGTATATTTACTATAATCGTCAATGAATGTCACAAAGTATTTATATTTGGCATGAGATATAACAGGAGTAATGCCCCACACATCACTATAGATCAAATCGAAACAACTTTCAGCATGACTATCGTGAGAAGGAAAAGAAAGAGACTTACTTTTACCTAGTTTGCATGTTAAACAGTGAGAAAGATGATAGAGAGGAAAATTGATCTTTATTACCCAAATAAACGAGGAGTTGACTAAATGAGATAAAACAAACGAGTTAGGAGGACACAAGCGTTTGTGCCGCCGCTACTCTGTTTGTTTACAATGAGTCTGGCTTGAACCTTGAAATTAGAAGTGGAAAGTGCAGAAGAGGAAACAATCGTCCGACTTTGGGTAACCATTATTTTCCTCGACACACGATCTGCCAACGTCTGACCATCACGAAAATCGAACATGTAGTTATTATCATTGATTGTCCCTCTTTGAAATGAGACTAATGGCTCGGGAGATCTGAAGACATTTTAACGGAAGAATTGATGTCCCCCGATAACATGAATAGGTGGCGGGTACCGTGTAATCGAATATTGGTTGCGCCCGTGATATGCTCTGAACATTACTAAGAGTGTGGAGGAGTTAGTCATATAATTAGATGCACCGGATCTGACCAAAATGAAGATAATAAATCACCCTTGCCTTGAAGCCCAAGGAATTTACAAAGATTTGAAATAATCATCTTGAACCATTCGGGAGTAAGTCTTTGATTTGTCGGTAAAATTTGATAGCAATGGCCCAGGAGCCGGAGCTTTGAACATTCCCGAGGCTAAGGCTTGTTGAATTTATGGGCGAGCTCGAGGCCGAATGAGGCTTTTGAGCGAAGCCGTCGGAGAGTAGACTTGGCCGGTTAAAAGCTTGGCGGCAGAAGCTCCATTAGGCTCGTTTTCCATATGAGCAGGCTCGAGGCAACCTCGGGCTCGAGCCTAATCCAGGAGCCTATCTGAGAGTTTGTATTGTAATCAATCCTCTCGACTGATCCGTATACTTTTTAGCTTTTTGTAATCAATCCCAATAACAAATACATCAATTAAGGGAAAATAATTTTCTATAGGATTTGTTTTACCTTGGATGATTTAGCAATTGATGCTTTAAAAATTACATTAAAGCCACCTCATGACATTTGTTTCCCTTTACGGATTCTGTAGAATTCATGCTTGAAACAACTTATATTGAAAAATTATGAAATAGGGAATTAAAACAGAATTGCGAGTGAAGAAATAAGATACTGAAATCATTGAATAGAAAGCATGATTGGTTTAATCGATTATCTAAATAAAGAAATAATATATGAAACAAGATCACGCGAGAGCAAACTCATTAGTAACAACATAAACTATTTGTGATATCTTAACGCACATGGTTAAGTTGGCCACCACGTACTCATATTCTGCATTTGGCGTGATTAATTTGAGAGACCCAGTAACTTTTACCCTTCTTAGATTAGAGATCGAGAATGCGCCCACCATGTCGAGCCGGTCATTGAATTTTCATACCAATGTTGTTGTGGCACTCCGGCGTTACACGATGCAATTGCAGCGGTCGGATCTTGGAAGCTCCTTGTTTTCCTACATGAAACCCCACCCTGGAAATCACCCTTGATGCCTTTACCCGTACGGCGCTAGATCTGCGTTTGGGTTAAGTCGATCTGGTGATGTAAAGGTACGATACCCCGATTTGAGATTGGATCGCGTTCGTCAAATTTGAATTGATCGTATCGGTGAATACATCACGTTGCCTCGTCTTTCACTGAATCGTGACAGCACAATAAAATTTCGGCCGTCGGCCCATACATGGTTTCCACAGGGACCCCGATACCCTCATGTTGTAATCGGATTCTTGTACACGGGATCGGCCGTCGTACCGGTGGGTCGTACCCGACATCCGTGTCCTTACGACGTCGCTTTTCTTGCGGCGCCTTCTTCCGCGGTATCGCCTTTGGAACATGCAGTCGTAGGCACCTTGCGTACATCGTGGGTCTTGTTTCATCCCAGGCGAATCACCGGAGATCTAGGTACAATCCGTGACCAGCGTGGGATTATTTCATTTCCGGTGTGCCGTCGTTAAGCGCCTCCTTACTTGACCGTGAGGATTCAACGTTTGCCATCGTGTCATTTGGATGCAGAACGAGGGATCCATTACATCACGATATCAGGGACACATGGGCTTTGGGCATTTCACTCACGTAGCTTGAGTCGAGATCGCCTTTGGTGAAGACTAGATCTAGTGGGAAGTACGTGGGCGGAAGCCTCGTTCGGCTACGGATGGGTCCGGTGGCAGAAGCCAGAGCTTTTCGGCAAAGTCAAAGGCGAGCAGAGATTTATCAAGCCCCAAGAATTAAGGCTCGGCTCGGCTCGTTCCAGCTCATGGTGAGCCGTGGGAGCTTTTCAGGGCCGGGCGGGCCAGTGGCCCGGCAGATTACCGACCACACATAGTTGTCGGCAACTACGGGACTGACAACTGACTTGGTTAAGCATTGGCTTGGCGATTCTGGGACGAAGTAGGCGGAGTCTTTGATAACGTGCCTAGGCTTCCTTACTTGATAGTTGCAAGATTTCTTTACCTGGTCGCGGCAATATGCTTCTCGTATTCATGCGGGAATAGCGTGACCGGTGCCATAAACCCAGCCCCAGCCACCTCTCCCGTGGTACATAAGCAGTGCATTGCTCCCGGGTATCTTTGTTTTGTTGGAGTAGTTTGTGTTGCAAGGCCTTTGCTCTTCACGAAATAATTCACCAAGCACGCCAAAGAAGGAGAAGGAGCACGATTCATCGATTGGGGCAATTGCCTGGAATAGGACGTAGTTTCATCAAAATTGATCTCTTGATTTGTTCATGAACCTTTTGAACAACGAGAAGAGATTCGATTGAGTACCTTTGCATAAACTATGTCGACAAATTCAAACTCATAAACTCTAAAATCAGGAGAGAAAACTAATCTTGAATGGAGAGATTGCTCTGAGAATAATTAGCGATATCATACTCTAATTGAAAACATCTAGTTGTGTTGTCTTGATTATAGATCTTTAAATACTCCCACATATCTTTAGCTATCTTATCACGACCATAGATTGAAAACAATCGGTGAAGTCGACATATGCTAAAATCCATATCATGACTCTAGAATCCTTTGACTTTCCATTGGTGAGTTTAAGTAGGCTCGGTAGAAATTTCGGATCGCTACCGTCGATGTGGCCCCAAACCAGTTATTCCTATAATAATCACAGTGAAATTCCTAAGTGGAATAATTTTACCTATGAAGCCTTTTCCAAAACATCAATTTGCTAGTTGACATAATGTAGTGATCGAAAACGGAAATATATAGCACGAATGCAACCCACAGCGGTAACCCAAAGAGTTCAGGCGAAATAAGAAGATTTCAACTACAGAAATATAACCCGAGAACGAAGCACTCACAAAACTGCGAGATCAAGGCTCAGATGCCATGTCAATTGGATTGAATACCTTTCATTGTGAGAGTTCCTCTCATTATATAGAATGTATTAGAGTATGACAAAGGTTGAATTAAGTAATTACAGCAATTAAATCTAATAAATAAGAGCTCTGTAAGATGATATATACAACTACTCTAGCTAAATAAAGAAGCTATAATACGGTTTCTTTCTGACAAATTGTACTCTTAATTACAATATATACATAGCTAGAATACAATAATCATGCACGATTTAAGCGATATATATGGTGACACATATCTAATTAGTAGTTTTTGCCTATCGAAAAAGAATTCCCGTGATCCTAGCTACTCGATTAAAAGAAATTTGGTTCCTTGATTTTGACTACTTGGCTTCTTCATTAAAGAAATTTTTTGTTAAGAAACATGATATTTATTGTGAAATGAGAGAATAAAAGAATAATTTTCTTTTATTGAATGAGTGAGATACTTAGTATAGAGACTCTATATGTATACAAAATAATGGAGCAAAGGAAAGCAGCGTAAAGTGTAAAAGGAAGGAAGATAATGTCTGAAAAGGTAGGAGATAAACCCGAAGAATATACAGGGAATATTTTTGATTCTCGATACTCCCCACTCGAAACTCGAGCATATGGGTCGAATCTGTAAAGAGTTTATTACAAATGTACTTAGTGCAGGGCGCCACAAGAGATTTGGTGAACATGCGCTATCACGTATTAGCTGTTGTTCATCCTTCCTAAATCTTAGCTCCTGAAGAAGATGTCTTAGCCATATGAACTCACATTTCGCCAAAGCCATCGCTTGGTATTTTGCTTCAGCACTTGATCTGGCTAAAACATCCTATTTTTTACTTTTCCAGGTTACTAGGTTTCCACCAAAAATACCTGATCTGGAAGTGGAGCGTGTGGTGAGCACTGCGCGATTAATGCGCTGATATCAAACAATCACGGGTGTGACCTTTGTTTTCATATAACACCCCTTGGCTGACGGTGTTATAATATAGCGGAGGATGCAGTCGCGACGTTCGATGGGTATCAGCGTAATTGATTGCAGAAGTAGTACTTATTGGCTGGCTGGAAAGGAAATGTACAGATGGTCATTGGTGAGATGGTTGGTTTTCCCATAAGTCGATGAATATCTCCACTGGATCGCGTAGGGGCTCCTCGTGTCCTAGTACGAGGCTTGACATTTGGATCCGTAGGAGGGTCAATACATAGGTTTGCGATCTAACATACTTGTCTCTTCTAATATTTTCAAGGCATACTTTCTTTGATTCGCCGCAGCACTTTGGATTTAGGTGGTATCTGATTCAGAGAAAATATTTGAGTTTCCCCTAGTCCTTAGTCTGAAAGTGGCTGAAGAGATGTTGTTTCAGCCTCTAGATACCATCCTGATCATTGCTCGTGATAACAATGTCATTCACATAAACAGTCAAACAAATGCACCGCCCTGAACTCATATGATGATGGCAGGAGTGATGCAGGTTGTACTTTGAGTCTACCCGAACTCACGAGATCACGTAACTCACAGAGCCCCGAACCAAGCTTGGGGGTTTGCTTTAGGCCATATAATGAAGTAAGCGTAGTACACGTGCCAATCTAGACTCCCACGAACAAGCAATACGAGTGGTTGCTCCATTATAGACCTCGAATTGCCGTATCGCCGTGAAGGCATTTTTATGTTCAATTGATACAAAGGCGAGATTGCATGTGATCCATAGATAGGAGAGAAGGCAGACAAAGGCAATCTTGTGACGGGGAAAAGGTATCACAGTAGTTGGAACCATAGACTTGAGTGTATCCCTTTTTGCAACCAAGGCGGGGCTCAGGCGATCCACCCAGACCATCGAGGTCGATCTTCACTTATATACGCAGCGACATCCATAGATGTTTTGCAAGCGAGGTAAAAGTAGCTTGGGGTCCCCGAAGTGCCCATAGAATGTAGATCATCCATTTCCTCAACCATAATTTGTTTCCAGTTTGGATAGGATAGAGCCTCATGCATAGTTTGTGAAACATAAACAACAGAAAAGGTGGAAACAAAGGCAGAGTATGGGGAAGATAAACGATGATAAGTCAGGAAATTATAAATAGGATGTGGGTTGAGGAGGAATGAGTACGCTTCCAGGAGATAGCGATGGGAAGATCGGCGGGAGGCAATGAGACCCGGCGTTGTGGAGGAGGGTGCCATAGGAGATGGAAGGTCGGCCAGGAGCTAGTGTCGATCTGTGAGGCGAAGTATAAACCTCTTGATGGTCGGGGTGGATGGCCCAAGATCTGAGTGGAGTATCGGAATAGGATAAAGAAGGGGTAGAGATACGACATTAGAAGCCCAGGAGGAGTAGTTGATAGGGAACATAGAAGAGTTCTCGAAAATGTGACATTAATTAAGAGATAAATGTCCCGATGCGTATCGAGAGAGAAAATAGCAGATGTAACATCGTTGAAGTCGAGAACCAAAGGAAGAAAGCAGGTTTGTGAGCTTTGGTTGAAGGCTTTATGCTATTCTATGAGTAAGAATATGGACAAAACAAACATAACCAAAGATACGAGGGAGAAGGCAGAAGAGAGGTTGGTTTGGAAAAAGAATGGAATAAGGGATTTTTGATCAAATAACAAGCGACTAAGGTAGCATCCCCCAAAAAACATTGAAGAACCTTATGATGGAGTAGTAGAGTGTGAGTAGTTTCAACTAATGACGGTTCTTGCGCTCAGCCACTCCATTTTGTTGAGGAGTGTAAGCGCAAGTTGATTGATGAAGAGGAATTTCATGTAGGAATGAGAGGGAGGAATGAGTGAAAGATATTCCTTGTCATTATCACTTTGTAGGATATGAATTGAAGTATTAAAGTGAGTTCGAACTTAGCATGAAACTTTTGGAAAATAGAGAATAACTTCCATTTCGACTTTCGATTTAAAAATAGCCCGAAATCTGTGAGAATAATCATCTATAAAAAGTAACAAAATCTGAGACCTGAGGTAGGCTCGGTTCGAGAAGGACCCCGAACATCAGTGTGAATGACTCAAAATGAGGCTTTGTCGGATTCGATCCCCAGGCGCTTGGGGAATGAGACATGAGTATGTTTCCTAGTGGCATATTTCCCTCGATTGAAATGACCCAGAACGAGGAGGCAGATTAGCTTGAAACTTGGAAATATTCGGATGACAGGGGCAAGTATGAATAAAGGAGATGAGCATCCGTGGAAGTCTGGCAGTGGGATGGCGAATTGAGATGAAAAAGGCCATGAAACTCATGTCCCTATACCCAATCATCCTCCTCGTTCTCAGATCTGCAATGTGACGAGAATTATAGAAAAGGTAATCAAACAATTAGGGTCTGAGTCGACGCATTAGAAATCGGATTAAAGGAGAATCATGAACATAAAGGGCCAGTAAGAGTATGGAAGGAAGAGGACATCGAGAATAGATTCCCTTTAACCATGGTTTGAGATCCATTAGCTAAAACAAT
This sequence comes from Tetrastigma voinierianum, assembly GCA_016808115.1. Lineage (NCBI taxonomy): Eukaryota > Viridiplantae > Streptophyta > Magnoliopsida > Vitales > Vitaceae > Tetrastigma > Tetrastigma voinierianum. The sequence continues at coordinate 234,962 of JAEQBH010003090.1, forward strand.
CATAGCGGTAAGGTGGTGTAATAGTAGGGGAAGAAAAAAATCCCTTATTACGAAATGTGATCGAGCTCAACGAGAATCAAGGTCGGATGAATGTGAAAGGCAATATCGGTCACAGGCGGCGGATGAAATGGATCTGGTTGGGCGCGAGTGAGGTGGAGGTACTTCTTATACTCATGGGGCGTAAGAATAACTCTCGGAGGTGTGGATGAGCTCCCTTTGAGTTTAGTGACGGGGTATCGAAAAGGTAATCAAGCCCGATTAAGGTCACGGAGTCCAGCTTGCATTAAATCAGTTAAAGGGGAGAATCCTTGAACATAAAGGGCGAGTAAGAGGTATGGAAGGAAGAGGGACATGTCGAGCGGAGTTCTAACCACGGTTTGAGATCCATTAGCTAAAGTAATCATAGGTAAAGGTGGTGTAATAGTAAGGGAAGAAAAAAAATCCTTATTACCAGAAATGTGATCGGGCTCCGGAAACGAGAATCCGAGTCGGATGAATGTGAAGGCAATGTCGGTGCGGGCGACGGATGAAATGGATGCGGATTTGGGCGCGGGTGAGGTGGAGTCTTAGCATATCATGGGGCGTAAGAATAACTCTCGGAGGTGTGGATGAGCTCCCTTTGAGTTTATTCACAATGGTCATTGGAGTTCCAGACAAAAACGATGAAAAACTCGGTCTTTTGTCAACCATGAAGCCAGAAAAAAAATCATAAATCATAGTTTTAGAGATATGTGGGAAGGAACACACCTTTCGAAACGGACAACTCAGAGGCACAGAGATCACCGTAAATCCTCGGAAAAATCAAAGGAGGAGTTGTAGGCAGAAAACTAGGGTTTCAAAGTCTGTCGGAGAGAAAAAATGGGCAAAACACACATCTGCAAGTTTTAGATGGAAGGACCAGGGGTCTAGAAGTGCTTGTTGGCGGTTGGCGAGTTTGCAGGTGGAGGCATGTTGTCGGAAATTGGCCCACTCGCCTGGCTGTTGGTGCATGGAGAATAGGCGGAGAGGGAAGCGTGGCGTGGAGAGTGATCTGGTAGTTGATCTTGGGAGTTTCTTACGGCTGGTAGATCAGTCATGGCCTTTTTGATGGATTAGATCCGCCGGCCGGAGTTGGAAGCCGTCCCATTAGAAAATTTTCAATGGTAGGTGGTTTATTTGGGAAATAGGGTTTCGGAGCTTCTTGTGTGAGAAGTGGGGTGGCCGGAGGAAGACATGACCACTAGATAGGTTCTTAGGAAGAGAGAAAACAAGGCGAAACCTTAGCTTGAGCCTTCTATGGCTCTAATACCATGTGAAATAGAGAGAAAATACTACTTTTCTTTTATTGAATGAGTGAGATACATAGTATAGAGCTTTTATATATATGCAAAATAATGGAACAAAGAAGGAAACAAAATAAAGTGTAAAAGGAAGGAGATAAACCAAAGAATATCTAAGGAATATTATTTGATTCTTAACATTTATATTAAACCTAAATCCTACAAGCTTGAGCTTTTGGGAGAGTTAGTCGTTTAACATGGTATCAAAGCTTGGTTTGGCAGGAGGTCATGGGTTCAAGCCACCTCTTTGCAATTTGAATATTTGTTCCCCGTTTGTGTATTTGAAAGTCCATTAAGGACCCCATTTGGTTTTGTTTGTCTCCACATGCATGTATGGGGTTACGCGATAGTCATATTAAATCCAAATCCCTCTGAGTTTGAGCTTTTAAGAGAGTTGGTAGTTTAACAATCTTCAATTATAAAATATTTTATTTTATTCATTATCCTCTTGACTTTAATTGGAATATTTGTTTCCTTTTTAAATTTACTTAACAAGAGAATATATATATATATATATATATTATTTTACTTTGATAGAATATTTACATTTGTCTTTTGAAGTTCATCAGGAAAGAGAGAATATTTATTTAATCTTATTTTGATTAAAAAAATTATTTTATTTCAAAACTAAATTTTATGGTCTTGCAAATTTCGTCGTAGTGTAACGTGCCAATCCCAAACTTTGTTGAATTGGGAGGTCAGTTTTTTTAAGATAATTTAGTGATAATTTATTTTGCTAAAATTTTGATGTCTACAATTGGCTTCCTCAGAATTCGATTTTGAAGTTGATTCAACATTCCATTAAAGAGAATCAATTGAACCCTAGTACCTTATGTAAACAATAAGGAGATACTCGGCTCCACAACCTATTATTTATCACATGCTGACCCCTTTAGTGTGTCACATGTATTCTATTGTCCTATAAATCATTTTTTTAAAAAGAAAAACTAATATTCATGACTTTACTTTTTCTTGATTTGGAAATCTTATCAATTATTTTTTTTTTTGGTTGCAGAAAATGTATTTAATATTTTCAATTTCCCTAATCTAGCTGGAGTAAAGTACAGGCAATTAAGACGTGGATTTGAAGGGGTAAAACTTTCTGCTCAGGTGTAATCCTTGCTGGCATTGTACTTTGCTGCAAATTTCTGGTTTTATTGATTTGTTCTTATCTTTTAGGCAGTGGTTTGTGGCCTTTATCGGAATGGGAAGATATATTTCCATCCAAATGATGATGAAGTCCTGCAGCAGACTGACAAAGTAAGTTGACATCATGGAGTTATGAATTTTCCTATATGCCAGTTCACTTTGCATAAATAGAAACATTGAGCACCTTTGAGAATCCATTTAAACTTAAAACTGAATGATTTTTTAAGTATTTAAACATTTTGAAATTTGCAATGGAAAAAACACAAAAATGTTAAAAATGTTTTTTTTGTCTGAAAAGCATATTTCTAACGTTATACAATTAAATGAGATTATAATTTCAATGACCCAGGCACATTCAGCATGTTTTCAATTATTCATGTGCAATATCAATCTAGGTTGCACTGGGAGCTGGGGGTTTTGAAACCATAAGGAACCTTTCTGATTTGATCATTCAGGTGGTTCATGTGTTCAATCTGATGTTAATGATAACAACTCCTCTATGTGAAATGCATTGTTCTATGATTTTGATTGAAGGATGTGAAATGAGAAGAAATAATGCTTTTTCTTTTATTGAATAGTGGAGTGATATTACATAGTATATGAGACACCTATATATATACAAGAATGGAATAAGCCCAGGGGATATTAAGAATATCTGAGAATAAGCAATAGGATAGGATATTCTAAGAATATCCTATGATTCTAATTTCACTCCCCTCGAGTTGGAACATATTGGATTTATATCATAGAGAACACATTATAGTATACTTAATCTATCCGTCTTAGGTAAGCGATGCGACTGAGGTGTTCCACGATAGAGTTGATGTGATCGGATTGAGGACCGCCGGAGAAGATCCGTAGAAGAAGATTCGACGGAGAAGATCCGCCGAAGGAGATCTGACTGAGGAGATCCGCCGGAGGAAATCCGATTGAGAAGATCCGTTGGAGGAGATCGTGTAGCTGTTTCTGAAAGAATAATAAAATTAAAGCGAATAAAAGAAAGCAGACGAAATTCTCAATTTGTCAGTATTAATCAAGTCTGCCAAAAACAATAACATGCAGGTGTTATTTATAGTTATGAAACAAAATCCTAATGGATAATCCAATCATATTGATTAATCAAAATCTAATAGATAAATCGAAAGTACTAACGGATAAATCGAAAATACAATTAAATAAATAATTAATAGTAATAAAATTCATCATTGGACTTTGGCTTCCTATCTTGTTTAGGCCCATATAAGGGCACACTCCATGCCCGTCATTCCCTCGGGTTGAAAGAACTTCGGCTAGAAGAGTGAAAGGAAGGTATGATCAACCAACCGAAGAATAAAATGGCGAAGATCGTCCTCACTTGTATCGAAGTAGCGTCATGTCGGAACTGACCATGCCCGTTTAATGAGAAGCAGCGAAACCCACCATATCCTGAAGTCACGAACTCATCATCGAGGATAGTATCCCAGCGTCTCCTTAGAAAGTATATGAAAGGCATAGTGGGTGCACCTTTGCTTAGCTTCACTGCGAGACACACTAGAGAAGCGAAGTAGAAGGCTCAAAAGTGCCTCGGTAAGGTAGCAAGTCCTCTACATTGAAAACGGGGCTAATATCCATGTCATTAGGCAAATCGAGAAGATATGCATTAAGATCCATTCAGAATGATACAGAATAAGGGCCTTGGCTCTTGCATAAAGTTTTGAAAGCAGTTTTGGAATTCTTCCCGGGGCGAATGCGAACCATAACATAGTCACCAACATTAAATTCTTTAGATCTCGATGCACATCGGCCAACAGTTTACTCTCCTCGACTTAGAAATTTTTCGCCTAATCTCGGCATGTAAGTCATGGATGTGTTTTGAAGTTTTACAACGAGGTTCAAGATACACACATGTGAGGTGGTAAAGGAGCAAGATCAATGGGTGTGCGAGGGTGGAGAGTAGCCATTAACAATTTGAAAGGACTTTTACCGGTTAGACCCAGAGTTAACAAAGGTATTTATAGCAAAACTCGGTTGTTAATAAAGTAAATCCCAGACACCTTGTTTTTACTGACCAAACACCTAAGCATATTACTGAATACGATTAACAACCTCGGTTTGCCCGTCGGTTTGAGGATAGAAGCGGATGAAAATTTTAGAGTAGTGCGAACAATTTCCAAAGGGTTTTCGAAAATAGCTAACAAATTTCACATCCACTATCGAATCTGATGGTGGAAGGCAAAAGCGAGTGCGATTTAACAACTTCTCTAAAAACAATTTAGCAACATGTGAAGCATCATTGGTTTGTTGCATGGAATAAAATATGCCATCTTAGAAAATGTAAATGATAATAAAAATAGAATCGTGTCCTCTGGCGAGTCGCAATGATCGAGAACAAAGTCCATACTAACATCTTTCCAAGGTTCATGAGGGATAGGTAAAGGAGTATATAAGCCAGTGTTTTGTTTCTTAGCCTTAGCTATTTGACATGTTCTGCATTGTGCAACTATCGTAGCAACATCCCTTTTTAGAGAAGGCTAATAAAACCTATCTTGAAACCGTCACGATAGTTTTATCATAAAGTAATAAAATTCTAAACCCCTTGCATGCGTCTAAAATTAATAAATCTAAATGATGTCAGAAGTACGCCTGATTTAGTCGCACAAACAAATAACCATTTTGACAAGGGAAGTCCGGATATTCTTGGCGGTTACCATTACTAACCTCAAGTATAAATAATACCAAAGTCGGGACATGCGGAGGCCTCAACTCGCAATCCTATCAAACCCGATGACGCGCAGGCACTCGTCGATGAAGTGTAGCAGGTTAATCAGCCCAAGTCGTCGGCGACTTTGTTTTTCAATACGAGGAACAATGATTAATCCGCGAAAGAATATTCATTGAAAATTCTACCCACTTGGCATGTCGAACATTCGATTTCTTTTGTGAGTTTAAATATCTTACCCAAGCGGTGGTCGAGGAAAACAACACAAATTCATTAGGTAACAAATAAAACCTCAACAGAAGACTACACTATAGCATAAAACTCTTTATCCTTATAGTAGAATATAAGTCTTTTAGCATCATTAGGTTTTTCACTAAAAGAAAGCTATAGGGTGACCTTCTTGACTCGAAGACACCACGATACACACTGATGCATCCTGAAGCAACCTCAAAAAACTTTTAGTAAAATCGGGATATCTAAAAAACTTGTACCTGATCATTAGGCCTTGATTTCTCTAAATGCAAATTTGCTTGACATTAGGCCAGGTAAAGAACTCACTTATTTTTAAACATTCGGTATTAGGAGCCATAATAGTGTTAAATCCCCTTATAAATCTCTATCAAAGAAGCTAAACCATGAAAACTACGAGTCTCGGTGATAGATTACTAGCTGGATTCGAACCACTCCTAATAACTCTAATCTTTTCGGGATCGAATTTGAAATGCCATGTTCGGTCTGATAAAGCCTAAGAAAAGCACACACATGTGGTTGCATAAAGAACACTTCTTAAAAGGTTAACATAAAGCTTGGCCTCGCGAAGAGTTAGAAAAACTTGTCTTAGGTGGCGTAATTAAATGCTCTTCTTTGGATTGACTATAGATCCCGATATGTCATCAAAGTAGACCACGAAATTTGCAATGAGAATTTGCGAGGACATGGGTCATAACTCTCATGAAAGTACTAGGAGCATTAGGCAAACGAAAATGACTAACGCTCCAGGCAAACCATCTTGTGTTTTTTTTTTTAAATACGAGTTTTTCCACTCATCTCCTGGTCTAACACGAATTTGATGATAATCACTACACAAATCTATCTTAGAGAACCAACTAGAACTATATAATAGGTCCAACATATCCTCAAGGCGAGGGATGGGAAACCTATATTTGACTGTGATCTTATTGATGGCTCTCTTGTCCTTTTACATTCTGAATCCAATGCTTTCTTGGGGTGTCGACAAAGTGACACTGCCTGGGTAAAGTATCTTTTAACAAATCCCTCTTTCTAAAAGTCATACACTTGCCCTATTCGACTCCTCTCTCTCTTTAGGATTCATCACATAATGTGGAAGGTTAGGTAGTTGAGAACTGGAACTAAATCTGCTGTTGGATGTCTCTTAAAGGTGGTAGTTCACTAGAGCGACTCATCGGGCACAATATCAACAAAATCATCTAGCAAATTCTTCACTTCGAACATCGACAATTGAAGAATCGGGGGAACTTCTTTGCCACTAATGCTAAGCACGAGACCGGAGTCTCAAATCCCTCTCTCACAGCTTCTTACATTTTAAAATATCACAATTCCTTCGGGAAGTTTAGAGATGTCACGTTTACCATTGCAATCTTTAGGCTTGCGAGGTCTCAAAATAATGTTCTTATCCTTGGCCTTTACTTAAAGGGAATAAATGTTATCTTTACCAAAATTGGTAACATTAAGATCATAAAGCGAGGGCGACCTAAAGAACATAGGCGACATGTAGTCAACTACTCTGATAGGTTTTCCATCTTTATAATCCCCATTTGAATAGAGGCAGAGACACCTTTGAGTGACGAGGCAAAGTATGGTCATTCACCCGGAGGCTACTCTAAATGGATTTGGATGTGGTTCTGCTGAGTTTAACGATTTAAAGCATCCTTAGAAACCACATTTGATGAACTATCCCCATCGATCACTAACTTACATTTCTTATATCCACTACGTATATTTGTGTGAAAAATACTAGTGTGCTTCCATGATCATTATCTCTGATTTGTGGATAGCACACATGAGCCACACACCCGACACACGCATCTTTATCCACAAATCTTCATGAAAATCATCTTCATCACCAAAATAATCTAAAAGGATCAATAATTTGGTCTTCCTCGTTCTCGAAAATACTACATTGAACATCTAATGTCAATACTTATTCTAGGGACAGCTTGATATGACCCTTATGAGTGACATGAGACGATGATGAATTACTATGGGCTGATAGGAGGAAGCCTTGAGGGAAGAGTGTTCGCAAAGCTAGACTCTTTGCTCCTAATGTTATTAGGCATAGTTTTACCGTCTGATGACATGGATTGTGACGGGTGACTGTATTGTGCAAGAGGAGGGGGTGCATTAAACTTCTGGAGCTTCTAAGGCTTTTTGGTATGCATCCTCTCTGAGTATGGAGCATACGATAATAACCATTCTTTGAATGTCGAACCTAAGACCATTAACAAGCGAATGCGAATGACAAAATGGTCCTCGGCATGGAACTTCGCTACACCTAAGTCTAACTTCTTCAAATTTAGCGAGAATGTTCGGCTACACTAAGAGTCATTTGTTTTAGATTTAATCATGGCGGAAAGCAAATTGGCTCTTATATGATGGAGGAATGTACTTTTCTTGCGACTTTGCTTTCGCAACAGCCCATTGGGTGATGGGTGGTTTCACCCAGGGCGAAGCATGTCTTGCAACACATTTTGCGGTACATCTTAAATTTGAATTGGTTAATTTCATTTTAGCAAACCCGAACCGTTCACTATCAATCATTTCATACCAATCAAAATATTCCTCGATAGCAAGCCAACCAATCGGAAAACATTAGGATCCATTACCATCAGAATTCCGGGAGCACTAATAACCTTAACTTTTTGTGATGTCCTTTTTGGGGTTGTCAACTTGCCTATCATGATCTACACTTGAATACCGGTAACCACAAGGCTGGTATCGTTGAGGAAGCGACATCTTCTCCTCAGCGGATTTGGTGGGTAAGTTTGCCTTGGTGGTTGGTAATCTAATGGGAAGTTGACATTATGAGGTTGAAATCGATCACTAAAAGTTAAGCGAAGGTGTTCCTTTGTTGTAAGGCTCGCCTTGTGTGAGGTTGACGGTGCGCTTGACTACGAGTTCATTTTACCCGAATTGTCATCTGGCAGATTTCACGAATTCGTCAGTTGATTTGAACCTCCAGAAGGACTTAAACCCCCAATGTGTGGTGACCCGACGTGTTTCCTAACAATTTCATCAACATATTCACCTATCTCATGTTTACCCAGATGTTTTAAAAGCAAGTCCATTTCTTTATTTATTGCATGAGTTTGTTGTTCGAGGGTGGATTGACGTTAGTCAATTGACCACATGTTAATTTAAAATTACTTACCGATGCGGTGGCGAATCAGTGTGCTTTATTGGCATCATGATGACGGAGTAATACAAACTAGACTATCATTTAGATCTTGAGATAAGGCTTGTAGTCTTAAGTGAAATTATTGAGTCGAGTTAGATCATTTGGGTTAGGTGAAGTAGAAGATGCAACAATATCACTTTTGGTGGCTGACATGTTGAGATAAAATCTAAAATTCCACTGAGTAAAGAAATTTATAAACTATATGCTAATGCAGCAAACACAAATCTTAAAAAATGAATGTGATTATATATCACAGTTACTTGCGAATCACGAAAAGATTAACAAAAAAAAAAAATTTAAAAAAAAAAAAAAAAAAACTCTTTATGCTCTATCAAAAAAACCGAAACCTAAAACAATCAAACAAAATATACTTAAATACCACGAATATTAACTGAGTTTTCAAAGTCAAAGAAAATATACCCCGTTGAAGAACCTTTAGGACACCTACAATTCCTTAGCGAGGTTGCAAGGGAATCAAAAGTTGTATGCAACAACAATGAAGGCAGGCAATGACAGATCGGGATGAGCAAAGGTGAGATGAAGTTGAATTCTGTAGAAGCAAAAGAACGGCGCCTTCATCACTCTCCTTCGAATTCTGCAGCGCTTACTCCTCCTCGTCAAGCCTGGAATCAAATTTAGATTCCGTTTGATGAGTTTTATAAAAGTCAACTCAATATGGATTTTAATATATTTACTTTAGTAGACCATGTATAGACAAATGGTTTTGACCTTCACGGCGTAATTGATGGTCTCTCTAAGCGAGGGGAGACTAGAACAAGCGACGAGTTTTGGGTTCAATTTGGAACTTGAACCAAATTTGGTTGAATAGCGTGATAGCGTGGTGGCGGTTTGTCGGCGGCGTCGTTGTTGGGGCAAGGAAAGCGCAAATCGGATATTAAATAGAACAAACAAGAACTTAAGCTCTGATCTCGGATCAAGAACTTAAAACAAAGAGAAATAACTTGATCTCGGATCGAAGTTAGGCTGATAAGCGATGTAGCTGACTCGAGAAGAATAATAAAATTAAAAGAAAGCGAATAAAAGGAAATGGAGCGAAATTCTCAATTTTCCAATATTAATCAAGTCTACCAAAAACAATAACATAAGGTGCTATTTATAAAAGCACAGGCAAAACCCTAATGGATAATCCCAAAAATCATAACGGATAAATCCAAAAATCCTAATAGATAAATCCAAAAGTACTAACGGATAAATCCAAAAATACAATTAAATAAATAATTACTAGCAATAAAATTCATCATTGGACTTGGGCTTCCTATCTCGTTTAGGCCCATATAAGAGCTACTCCATGCCCGTGGTCGGTTTAGATCCGTCGGAGGAGAGGGCTTACTTCAGAATCAACCATGGCTCACGATACCATGAAATGAGAGAAAGAAAATAATGCTTTCTTTTTATTGAATAGGTAATTGATACTACAAAATATGAAACGCTATATATATACAAAAAATGAAATAAACGGGGATATTTTAAGAATTTCACACAAGGAATAAGCAGCGGATATGATATTAGAATATCCTATGATTCTCATAAGGAGTCTTGGATGATCATTATCTTTGAAACTTAGAATGGAAATAAATTGTAGAACCTTCTGAGGAAGCTACCATTTTAATTAACAAAATATTTTATTTTCTTCAAGCTTTGATTTACTTAAGTTCCAAAAAAGAAAACAGAAGTTTGTTTATATGCTTTTTTGTGTTCCTGGTATAGGTGTTGTTCATTGGACCTGTTCATGGGAAAAGAAAACCACAGCTCACATATCCTGATGCTGTGAAAGAAGAAACTAATACCATCCAAAATCTGGAAATTCTAGAAAAGAACGATGGAGCTTCAAAGCATGCCTTAGATTTGATAAAAATGCGGGTTGAAAATATTGTAAAACGTCCCATAAAACCAGGTTCAAAAGTATGAATTTCCCGTATGATGATTATTCAAATGACACCCTGCTTTAAAACTTTTGATGCCAGTTTGTATTGTTGTTTGCTTATGAATGCAGGCATCAGATTGGAGTTTGGGACCAAAAGAATGTGTACTTGTGCTTGGTTGGCGCCCAGATGTTGTAGAAATGATTGAAGAATATGATAATTATCTTGGACCTGGCAGTGTACTGGTATGCTGTAATAATTTTCTGGCAATCTTCATTCCTTATCTACCATTGTGCTTCAAGGGTATAAAATTAGGTTTAACTAAGTTGCAGCTTTATCAGGTATACTTGTGAAGGCATTATAGAAATAGCTCGAGGATGATAGGTCAATAGTTTGCTGACCATGTGTCTATTCCTATTTTAGAGAGCTGTCTGGGAAACTAAGATATTTGGAGATAAGAGGCACCAATTCAAAACTAGATTCATGTTAGAGAAAGGATAGCAAAGAGTGCTTTGCTATCATCCCAAACATAATTTCATTGAGGCATTTTGTTATGAGGAGAAATTTTTGCTACCTTGACATCAATATTTCCTCTCTCTCTCTCTCTCTCTCTCGGAGTGTGTTCTAAGAACATGGTGTGTATACAAGCAACAAAAAATGTACATAGGATGAGAAAAACCCAGAGACAAAATCACAAACCAAAAAACCAGCCTATCAATGAAATGCAAAAAATCCAAATGCTCAAACTGCTGGAGTTCACCAACCAGGCAAACGAGAATTTGAAGATCTCCTTTTCTGGCTTGGTCTCCTCTGTCCATTCTAATGATAAGACAGAGATAACCTGCGATTTACTCTTGAAGAGAACACTCCTTAATTATATAAATGACAGTGCCCCCTCTTCTGCATGTTTAATAATATGGTGACTGCACAGAAATATGACTAGGCGTGTAGTTATCCTCCAAACTAAGCACAGTGGGAATGTCCTGCACACCTTTCTTCTCATCTTAATGAATCTTCTATTTGAATCTAGTCAAGTCTTCTTTATCTGACCTTGGCATCTCCCAACCCAAAAAGAATAAGCTCCCAGGAGCAAAAACTTCGAGCCATGATGGGGCATATTAAAAGATGGTCAGTCTCTAAGCTTTTTCCACATCAGAACCAATTGACTGGCATCCACCTCCTTTTCATAATATGACCAAAAGTTAGTATCTTCTCTCAAGATGAAGACCTGGCAAAAAACTGCCATTAGAAGGAGTACAAGAACTCCGACCAATCTCATCTGGGAAAGAAAAACCTCCTCCAGCACTCATGGAGTCTTAAAGTAAGACTTAAATGAAATTGGTTGTGTTAGAAAGAGTGGAATCTCCCCTGCTCCCTACAACCTTCCCTATTTGAAAGGCATCACAGAAAAGAATCCTGTCCCCAGTAGCAAGAAGACAAGAACTCCTGGAAATCCTAGGGTTCCAATCTACCCCACTCTACAGTAATCTACCTAAGCAACCTACCATTCCATAGCAATGCTATAAAGACGCAGAAACCATGAAGATTGCCGCTAAAGACCTTCTGCCTGAACTTAATCCTCTGCCAATTTCCAATTTTTAGATTAGTGGATTTTACAAGACCAAACTTATCATTTCTGATATTTTTTGAAAGCCTTTTTCCATGAACACTTCCACCCTTTCCCGATAATAGAAGGAAATGAACCCCATCAATGATTTTTAACTTGTTGTTGACTTGAATAAAAAAGAAAGTAAGTTTGATGAGCAGTCATATGGTTTGTTGCCCCTAACTTCTTATGTATAATCTAGAGGTTTGCTTTTGTGCTTTTGGACGAATTTCTTTGAGAAAAGGAAAAGTTTGGGAAAGAGATTGTAGTTTTACTCATATAACTATCATTGCTCTAGTTGTTCCTTAGTGAAGGTTTCTGATTCCACATTCAAGAGGGCTACATGTGTTGCATTCAGATTCCATGATCATTAGCAACTCAAAGGCTTTGATTGTTGGTATTGTTTATTTTATCATCTTTGCCTTTGATAAAAAGTTTGACCATCTGTTACCAACAAGGAAAGTTTGACCATCTGTTACCATCCTCTTTATCTCTTTGGCGTATTGACGCATTGATTTGACACTCAACTATATCTTCTATATTATACCATGACTTAGGTGTATTTTTATTTTTTGACATCTATTCACTTATCGAGTTGTAGTACTTTGTTTTTATAGAACTCGAGCGCAGTCGCGCATGCCTCGTGACCCTTGACCACTAAGCTAGGCCTCATTGGCACATGACTTAGGTGTATTAGTAATTGTGCAAAAGACACAAGTCATGAGTTTCTTGTAAGTAGAGAAGTTGTCCACAATTGATTCATAAATTTGGACAATTTTGTTGAGACTATAATTCACTAGCTCCTAATTGGAGGGATGACTTGTCTTGGCCATCAGGATGAGTTTATCATGGTGAGTGCACTATAGATCAGACTGTATAGTGGTCGTATATCCCTATCGATTGGGTCATCATTATGGAGACTAGTTATAATAAATATTCTCAATAAAGGCACCATGATATCTCCTATGATTGAGACAGTGTGTCCCTTGGATGATCCAAAGGACATGTGATCTTGAAATTTGTAGTTATAGTAATTCTTTTTTGTAGAATTTGACATAAACTTCTTGGTATCTAGAGTATGTCTGTTAATTGCATAGTAAGTGGGATCCGTAACTCAAGGATTTGAGAGGTAATCTTGATAGGTGATAATGTTACCTTATTAAATAATAGAAGTTTTGCATGCAATGGATGTTAGGTCATGAACTGGCTTCATTAACATTGTAATATGCATAGGATACTAGAGTGTAGTCTTTGTAGTGGGATGATGAATCAACTTCAGAATTAGATTTTGAAGGTGCCAGTAGTACTCTTATCGGTCTTAGTGGTCGTTGCTCTAAGTTCTCATTTTTTTGATGACATGGTCTATATGGGTTGGATGTGTTTTGAGTTCACTTTTGTGCATTAGGGTTTTGTAGTAATTGTTAAGAGAAAAGGAATACTACGATTCTCCATTTATTATTCTGAAAAGGTAACATACATATTATACTCTAATGTTAGAGACAAAATAGGGAAACAAAGTTAAGAATTAATTAAATTAAAGAGAAGGAAAAGAATTCCTAAATGGATTAGGAGACTAAACCTTAACACTACTTTCAATTTGGAGCATATAAAAAGATTGGCTTACAGCTTGTCACATATATACTTTATCCTAAGATCTCTAAGAGACTTAGTGAAGATATCTGCTAGTTGGTCATTAGAGTTGACAAAACTAGTAGTCATGCATCTCGACTCAATCTTCTCTCTGATAAAGTGGCAATCTACTTCGATATGCTTGGTCCTCTCATGGAAAACTAGGTTAGATGAAATATGCATTCGCCAGTTATCACATATAAGTTTTTCATCTGTTCATTCTTCCCGAATCTTAGCTCTTGGAGGAGATGCTTCAATATATGAGTTCGCGTATTGCTAAGGTTATAGGCGATCTTCCAGAACCCCATTATTTAGATCTTGCTACTACATCTTGTTTCTTACTCTTCGAGATATTAAGTTACCTCAGGTCAGACACACTAAACCCTAGATGTAGAGCGATACGCGTGGGTGAGCCTGCCCGGTCTACATCAACATGGCTTGACAATATGGGTATAACCTCTGTTCTCATACAACACCCCTTGACCCGGTGTTCCTTTGACATAACGGAGAATACGAAGTATAGCATCTAAATGGCTGTCACAAAGTGATTGTAGGAACTAACTAACTACTCTCACATGAAAAGAAATGTCAGGCCGAGTGATAGTGAGATAGTTCGGTTTACGTACAAGTCGTCGATATCTCCTTGGATCTCGTAGAGGCTCCCACGACTGATGAGTTTGACATTCAGATCCAGAGTGTCTGAAGCTTACATTCTTTGTACCAATGTCGACAAATATATCGAGGTATACTTCCTCTGAGAAATAACCACTCCAGAATTAGACTGAGCTATCTCGATGCCTAGAAAATACTTGAGTTTCCCCAAGTCTTTTGTCTGAAAGTGGTTGAAGAGGTGTTGTTTGAGTTTTAGACTCTGATCCCCAGTCCCTTTGCACAGCAATGGCGATGTCGTGCATAAGCGATCAAATAAATACAGCTGTCGATAGGGTATGATGATAAAGACGAGAATGGTGTGCGTGCTGAATCATGTCGAGCTCTTGAACCGTTAGGCTAAATCGGCTAAACCCAGAGCTTGAGGAGACTTTCAGACGATATAAATAACGTCATAGCTTGTATACCAAACCCAGGCTCCCCACTGACTGACAAATCGGGTGGTTGCTTTCATTATAAAACCTCCCTCGGCGAGATCGCTGTGAAAGAAGACATTCTTGATGTTCAACTTAAAAGGGCCGTGACCCGGATAGCGACCATAGGCAGTAAGCGAAGCCGGAGCGATCTTGGCCACTTGGGGAGAAAAAAATATCATAATAGTGCGAGCGTATCGAGTGTGCAAAGCAGCGGCAGACCTTAAGTCGATCAGCGCAGCGTGAAGTCCCACCTTCAGCGTATCAAGTGCGACGACGAGGAGACTTGCGAAAGGAAGGCGATGACTCGTGTGCCATTAAAGTAAAGAGCATCCATTTCCTCAGCCATTGCTTGTCGCCACCCCGGATGAGAGAGCCTCATTAGTGCTGTTAGGGGTAGAGACAGAAGACAAGGTGGAGACAAAGACAAAGTAAGGTAAAGATAAACGATGAAAGTTGAGAAAATTATAAACAAGATGTGGGTTAGAAGTAGAGTGAGTACCTTTACGCTGTAGTAGGTAGATCATCGGATAGTTTGTGGAACGAGGAGCGGGGAGATGACGATGGCATAGAAGATGATTCAACAAGAGGCCTTGTAGAAGGATGAGGACGGCGAGTATAAACCTGAAGTGGTCGAGTCACGACATTCGTTGGTGGAGAAGGAAAATTTGGAGATGGTAAGACAAGAGGAATTGATAAGACATCCAACAAAGGAGGTCGTTCTGAAGAGGAGAAGAAAGAGGAATTCTCAAAGAAGGTAACATTAGCAAAAATGAATTAGTGACTAATGTCAGGAGAATAACAACGATAACCTCCCGAAGGGAGAATAACGAAGACACTTTGGCCTTGGGTGGGGGTTGTCTTGCAGGAGTGAGAATATGAATAAAATAGACCGCGACCCGAACCACGAGGAGGAGCGAAAGAGGTTGATTAGGTAAAGAGACCGAATGAGGATCGATCATATAAAGCGAGAAGTTGGCATACGGGTAATCAAGTAATATGCGAGATAAAGATAGCATCCTAAGCGTTGAGGTATGATGAAGGAGGAGAGTGCGAAGTTGTCTCGACTAAATGGCGTGCTGCAGCTGACCACTCCATTCTATTGAGGAGTGTAAAGCCGCAGAGATGATTGGTGAAATCCCGTGGGAAGACATAAAGCGAAGAGAGAATGTCATGAAAATATTCCTTTGCATTATCACTTCTTAAAATACGAGATAGAAGCATTGAATTGAGTGCGAATTTCAATATAAAAATTTTGAAATATAGAAAATCTTCGTACGAGTTTTCATTAAAATATCCACAATACATCGAGAATGTCCTTTATAAAAGTAACAAAGTAACGAGAATCCTAAAGTAGATGTAGACTGAAGGATCGAACATCGAGTGTGGACAAACATAAGGAGACTTTGTCCAGGGGATCTAAGCGCTTTGGGAATGAGACAGTATGTTTCCAGTGACAGTGACTCACACTCGAGCGAGATAAACTAGAAAATGAGAACCTTGACTTAGGAAACTTGGAGAAACTTGGATGGCCAGAGGCAAGCGTGGAGGAGGAGAGGAGCTTAGTGGAAGTGCAAGTAATTAGACAAAGGCAGGCGGGGTGAAAGAGGCCTTGTGACTCATGTCCTACGCCAATCGTTTCCCTCGTACTTCGGTTCTGCAAGGTTATGGAGTTGTGAGAAAAAGTAAGCACACAATGAAGGTCACGAGTCAACTTACTAATGGAAACAAAATTGAAAGGTAAATGGGGGAACATAAAGTATAAGAGTGAGGGGTAAGGAAGGGAGGAATGGCTTGAGCCCGATCTTATTTAGTATGGTTTGAGAACCATTAGCTAAGGTAATAGTGGGTAAAGGAGTTGGAAAGGTAAGGGAAGAAAATAGGTGTTTATTACCAGATATATGATCAGAGGATCTAGTATCAAGGATCCAAGATGCAGATGAATGTATAAGGAAAATAGAGACATTACCAGTCAAGGCAATAGAAGCAATGGAGGAAGATTTGGTACCTTGGTGAGATGAAGTACTCCACCATGTCGCCGGGCGTAAATAACCTGCAGGTGTGGATGACTCCACGAGGCGAGAACTGAGCTATTTGAATGATCAAAAGGCGAACCAAATGAAGCGATGTGGGGAGGTTGGCCATGTAGCGATAATATCGATCACGAAAGTGTATTTCAAGCTTATTTACGGTAGGTGCGGTGAGGGCGATTGTCCCTCGATCTCGGTTACTACCGTCTACCTCTGGAATCACTTTGGGGAATGAGGCGAAACCATCACGAAGTGTGTAATCTCAAAGCGCATGGATTGAGTGGCAGTGGAGGTATGGCGAAGTAACCGAGCAAGAGCCTCATCAAAGTTTGGAATAACTGCTCCAGTGAGCATTTGTTCTCGGATGTTCTCAAAATCTGGCCCAAGGTTAAGCAGAAGAATGATCATAAAAACTCGATCCCTCTTTGACTATGAAGTATCAACATTAGTAGATTTCGGCAAGGTAGATGCAAGTTCATCCTTAAGGGCAGACATTCGTCCATCATAAGCAGATATATCCATACCAAGCTGTTTCAAATTAGCAATGGAGGATATTACTTGGTAGAGACGCTGAATATCATTAATGTACAATTTCTTCACCTGATTCAAGCGACATAATAGCTCAGAAACAATCACTGGAGAGAAAAAGTGGAAAATGAGGGCTTTTCCGACGACGGCGAGCCGCGTGGAGTGACTGGAGAGACTCGTCAGTGGCAGATGATACTGTTGGAGGAGGCGTGTGGCCAAATAGTATCTCACGCACCACCACACCTCGTCTCGTGAATTTCAACTTCGGACTGAAGATTGGCGCACGTTGGTGCATGGAGAGGTGTTTTCTAGCGAGGCTTCCATCGGAGTGTAAATCGAAGAGAGACGCTCCTGTTGGTGTGTTCATCGATCAAAATGGAAATTAAGCTAGAAAATCTCGGGAAAAAGTTCTTGCTTGTGGGGTGTTGTTTCGGCGGCTATGGCTTTTGTGAGGAGCCGTGGCGACGATAATACGATCGGGTGTGACACGTGCCGTTGGATGGAGTTGTCGAGATTGACCCTGCGGTAACACCACAACAACCGTATTCTCGAGCTCTTTTATGGCTTTTGATACCATGTTAAGAGAAAATGAATACTTTGATTCTCATTGATTCTGAAAATGAGAGTATACGTATTTATAACTACAGTATTAGAGCGAAAAAGGAAACTTGATATTTAGAATTTAATTAGGAGACTAAAGAGAGAAGGAAAAGAATCCTAAATGGATTAGGAGACTAAACCTTAACAGTCATTACATAGGATTTCATGGGGAAAAGTGAGTAGCATCTTTGGACTAGGCTAATTGATCAATAGAAGTTCTATTGTGCTTACTAATTAATTAGAAACCTTTTTCGATTAGATCAAGTGACCTAAGTCCATGGTAGATTCTAGTCACTTAAGTCCAATAAAAAGCCCATAAATACCCCTTTAGGGATTAGAGTTTCCATATCTTGTCATTCTCTCTATGGCGTTTAGAGAAAGAATCCTAGCCTCCTCCCTTGAAATCTCCACCATCTTAGTGCCTAGACACAAGGAAGATATTAAATGGTAGATCATGGTGTTTCTGAGGTTTAGTGGGCTTTGAAGGAATCCTATCAACTAGGTGATGAGAACATCACAGGATTAGTATGACACTTTCTCTTGATCTAGGATATCTATATTAGTTTCTGAAACCAAGGTTTTCATTGTGTCTAGGATAGGTTTTTAATGCTTCCTAACAATCGAGGGCATTCCCAAAAAAGGATAGTAATGGAGGGTAAAAAGTAAAAACTATAGAGAAACAACAGGCCTAGAACCCTAAAGATGGCTCTGATACCATGATGCAAATCAACAAAATAACTTCTTCTCTGTTGTATGAAAAGAATTACAAGGTATGTAAAAGGAAAAAAATCCAATAGTCAAGGAAAAAACAATAGTAGGAATATTTACATAGTACACGAGGAAAGGAAATCAAATCAATTCATGAAAATAAATTGATTGATTCTTCTAATGAAGGAAGAAATCAATCAATTGATTGATCCTATCAAAGGAAGAAATCGATCAATGATCTTATTTGTTTCCATTTAGGGCATAAGCCTGATCGAATTTCTGATCTTCAACACTCACCAAAGCTAATGAGATAGACATGTGCCTAATAAACTTGATTGTAAGTGCTGAATCCCTCAAAAAGATATCCTCACTTAAAGATTTATTTTGTGTGTGAATCACTTAAAGTCTAGGAAAGTGTGTCTTGTGCATCTTCTCATTGATCATTACAGCTAGTTCACATTATAGGTTTCACCATTTTGGTTTAGCCATTGCGGTGTACGAAACTTGAAAATTAGCCAAAAACGAGAGGAGAAGAGTAGGAGGAAAGAATTCTGTATTTTCCGTTGAGTCATCATACATATATATATAAGAAGGTTAGAAATTTTATACATTAGAGTAAGATATCCTCTTCTAAATGATTACAACCATAAGTATCCTAATAAGATCCTGAGAACCAATATATTAATGAATGATCACGTCTTATAGCAATCCCCCTCGAGTTTGAGTATAGATGTGTGTCGTGCGACACATCGCATGGAAATATGCCCTGGTCTCCACTTAGGGCCTTTGTGAAGATATCACCTAATTTTTCTCCAGTCTTCACGTATCATGTAGAAATCAAACCGAGTTGTATTTTCTTACAAACGAAATGATAATCTATCTCCATATGTTTAGTTTGTTCATGGAAAACAAGATTAGAGGCAATATGAAGGGCGTCCTGGTTGTCGCTGAGCCGTGGGAGCGAGGTTTAATCTGGGCTTTCGCGAAGTTGAGTGGAGCCCACGTAATCTTGCATCACGGTTGTGTCATTGGTACATGCTCGATTTTTGTACTAGATTGAGAAACAGCGCTCACATTTCTTACTCTTCCGTGAGACTATATTCCCTCGAAGCAAAGCGCCTGACTTGAGAGTGGTCCTTATATTCCTTAGATCACCTTGATCTGCGTCAGTGAAGCATTCGAGTCTATTATGCCTGATTCGCATTAACTTGACCAGCTTCACCAAAAGCTCGAGCTTGTAGGATTTGGAGTTTAATATGAGATATCGTAGCTATCGACACCCTCCCCACGTGCGTGCAAATGCAGCACGTGGAGAGTGAATAAACGAATAGTCATGTGGATTTTCGAATAAACAAATGGGGATTAAATTGCGAGGAGAGGTTCGAGCCCTGAGACCTCCTACCCAGGCAGACTCGTCTGAGTGTTTGAGGAGAAAATAAATACTCTAATTCTCATTAATTTACAAGGGAGGACACATACATAGTTATATACTAGTGTTAGAGAGCGAAAGAAAACAAAGTTAGAGTCCCAACTAGGAGACTAAAGAGAGAAATAAAAGAATCGAAATGGATTAGGAGACTAATCCCTTAACACTCTCCCCTCAGTGGGCTTATAAGATCAACACCCACAGCTTGTCACATATATACTTTATCCTAAGATCTCTAGAGACTTAGTGAAGATATCACGCTAGTTGGTCATTAGAGTTGACAAAGCGAAGTAATTAAGTACATCTGATCTGATCTTCTCAATAAAGTGGCAATCCTTGCGATGTGCTTGGTCTTTTCATGGGCTTGGGTTAGATGATGGGGGGGATGACGAGTGGGAGAATGGTGTTCTTGGAAGTTAGCCACGCCTTACCTACGTGTAGGTGCGTGTTGGCGATTCTGATTGAAGAATTTCACGATCATGCCTGGCTGCCAGAGAGATTACGCGGTGGAGGTGACTTCAGACGACGATTGATGGGTTATTGGAATTATTGCTTGACGAAACCACAACCTTAAAAATTCAGATATCTTATGGCTCACAATACCATGTTAAGCGACCCGACTTTCTAAAGCTCGAGTTTGTAAGATTTGGGTTTAATATGAATATCGTAACTACCGATAATTATTGTATAAAATACCACGTCTACGGGCTCCTTCCAGTAATATAGAATTTGTTCTCTGACCTCAAATGATCAAGGCATTGGAAGGCGTGTATTGGTTTACGACGCTATGAGTATGCAATATCGGGCGTGTTGTTGTAAGGTAGTTCGAGAACTACATTAACCTATGTCTACCGAGGTCTTCAAATAATTTGCCTTCTCTAGTGAGATGTAGGCTTTGTGCCTTAAGGGATTGACATGGCTTTGCTGCTAATTTTCTTGTTTCAGACAATAGATCCAGCACATATTTCCTTTGAGATAAGAAGATTACGTTCTTTCCGCCGTAACCAGCCTTTAAGAAGTATTTTAGCATGCCGCCTAAGTCGCTGTGTGAAATTGGCCATGAAAAAACTTGAGTGGAGATATACGCCATATCATCCCGATAATGATAATATAAATGACATACACACAGCTAACGAGATGATACTTGCTTGAGAGTTTCCTATAAAGAGCGGAATGATCGGTTGCTCTTACGTATGCGAATTTCTCAATCCACTTCAGCGGTGCGAACCATGCACATGGACTTTGTTTTAAGTAGTATAATGATTTTAGGAGAGAATGAGCTCTGATCTCCCAGCTGAGCAACAAACCCCGGGAGGTTGCTCCATATAAACCTCCTCTGTAAGATCCCGTGAAGAAAGACATATCGAGTTGATAGAATTTAACCGTAGTGGTTGCCGAGATATAAACAAGCGAGATCGGGGTCGGCAGCGGCCAGGGAAAAAGTATCAAAAATAATCCACCCGTAGGTGCAGGCGTACCGCTTTATATGAAGCGGGCGCCCCATTTAACATTCGATCCATCGGGATTAACCTTCACTATAACACCCGTGACGATGACTTTCTTCCCGTGATCGCGCTGAGAGTCAGTACCATTATCGGTCAGGCATCCATACTCCCTCATCATAGTACTACCTTGACCGGGGATGAGTTAGGGCTTGAAACCTTGTTAGGCAATGAAATAAGTCGAGGATGCGAATCGCGAACAAGTGGGTTGGCGGATTTATAAGAGCAAAAGAGGAGATTGGATCACGTACAACGGCGTTTACCTTTATGGAGGCGATGGGAAGGTCATCACTAAGGCTGGATCTAATGTCGGGTCCCTTCCGGTCGATTGGAGGGCTCGGGGGGCGGGGGTGGCGCCCAGGAGCATGGGCACGAGGTGATGGGAGGCTTTGTCGGAGGTGGAACAAAGCGAGGAGCTAAGCGGCGAGTATAAGCGAGCAAATCATCATCCTCCTTGACCCGATTAACAGATCGGATTACGGAGAAAAAGGAGTATTCTCGAAAGGTGATGTCGGCATAAATCGGTGCACGTGAAGTAGGACAATAACACTATACCCGTTACGAACTTCGAGAGTAGCAGGGAAGATGCGCCTTGATGACTTAGGATCGAGTTTAAACACATCAACGGATGAACATCCCGGAATAAAACAAAGTACACCTAAATACCCCAGGCTCGATAGGAAACAAAAATTTATGAGGGAAAGAGGGTTTTGAAACGGGTAAGCTGATCAGAGATAGAGAGGAAGGCATCCAATTAATCAAAAAACAAACGGTGGAAACAACATCGGCCTAGAAATGCTTGGGCCCGTGCATTTGAAATAATAGAGCCCCAATGGTTTCAAGGTGTCCATTTTTTCTTTCAACAACTCTATTATGAGAAGGAGTATCAACACAAGATGTTTGATGAAGGATGCCATTTGAAGCATGAATGACTAAAATTGTTCGGACATATATTCTTTGGCATTATCACTTCTCAGATTTTGAACATAAACATGAAACTGAGTGTGAATTTCAGCACAAAAGGCATGAAAGTGAAAAAATAACTCCGAACGGTTTTTCATTAAAGATAACCAAGTTGTTCGTGAATAATTATCAACAAACATAACAAAATACCGAAATCCAGTTGGGGACACAACTGGACATGGACCCACATCGAGATAGGCCCAGCTTCAAGACACCATCTCATTTATTATTACTAGGATGAGAACTAAGGCGATCTTTGTTTTGCAAAATAGCGGGACTCCTGTCCCCAAGGATGACCAAAGGTTGAAAACTAGGGACCATGATTTCTTGATAGTGGAAGAGAGGGTGGCCCAATGCAATGAGTCTCAAATGGTGTAGTAACAGGAATAGGCAATAGTGCCGATGCTGCGAGGATCGAGAATGTAGAGACCCACCCCAGACTAAGTATCTCTACTCTTAATAATACAACCGTAGTAAGATCATAGAGAGACAGTAATCGAGAAAAATGAGACATAACATTTAGGCTCGAGGTTAGTTTGCTCATTAAAATTAAAGAAAAATTAGGTAAACTCAGGAAGCGGATGATAGGGAATAGGAGTAGGAAAAATGATGCTTGAACCAAGAACACAAGACTGTGACTCATCTGCCAAAGTGACAGTGGAAGGTGAATGTTGTGACTGAAAGGTAGAAAATAGAATGGAATTACCTATCATGTGATTTATGGCTCCAAAATCAATGACCCATTCGGAGGACGAAGAAGAGACAAGGCATGTGTTTGGGTTACACGATTCGGCCCGATAGTTATGTAGGAGTAGATGGAGACTTCAATGATTCCTAGTCTGAGTGGAACTACAGCGGGGTCTAGATTGAGCCAAGTGATTAGATGCCTCATTAGAGGAGGCTATATGGGAAGACGAAAATCTCTTATTTCGGTTCTACAGTTTCTTACAGTCTTGTATCACATGTCTAGGCATACGGCAGTAATAACACACAACGTCTCTAGATTTAGGCCCTCTAGTGTTACATCTTGGGCCCTTTATTTACGTATTGTGGCTTTCCCTTCATCACTTGTTTAGGCCAGCCAAACACTTTACTTATTTGGGCAGATGGAAGAGCAGGCGAGGATATTTTTGTGCGGAGTATTCGGCTGAACGTTTCTTGGAAAGAAGAAACTTTAGGGCTAAATAGAATACAGCATGCTAACGAGAATCATACTTGGGTGGAAAGAGCGGCTGAGGAAGCCCGTCATTGTCATCTTTTTCAGTGATCTTCTTTGGACCTTAACATCTAAACTAAAGGGCCAAGAGCACATTGAGTTCCTCATATGTCTTTTATAGTTCATAGAAAAATTCCTTAGCAATCAATGCTTTGTTTCCAGGCTTGATAAAAGCTCGACACACGTCGAAGATCACGAGAAATGTTCCCTTTCAGTTACACAAATTCCAAAATAATCCATTAGCTCCTTAACAAACTCACGAGTGATTAATGAGAGTAAATTTTACCATCGATGGAATTACAATTTGGAGAAAGAGGCCAGGGAATCGTCAGCCGACTATTGTTATTTGAATCTACTTCGATAGAAGGGTGCTCATCAAAGGTGATTATTGTCGAATACTCCTCAGTAGGCGAATTGTTTTCTTTCACGTCAAGTAATTGGGGCCGTCGGTTTGTCCTCGTGTTTTGGGCATAAAAAACGGATGCTAGTTTTCACGTCTGGGCCTGTCTCTGTGATAACGTTGGGAGTGAGGAAGTAGATCAAGGACAAAAAGTACCTCAGCGAGACTCAAAAATCTCCAAAACCTTAGGTAAAGAGGGTTGTCGAACACAAAAACCACCCAGCGAGAGATCAGGTACGAACAAGAGCGAATAAACGGAGAGGTCTTGTTGGTGCGGAGACCTAAGTAGGAGGTCGGGCCAAGACAAGTCTCCCGTGCGCCCAGCCCACACACGGCGCGTATGTAAGTTTGGGTGGGGCGTGAGCTCACGCCGTGGTTCCGAGCCACGGAATTTTCTACTTGAGGCTCGTCGGCGATCGACCCGAGGAAGCTCTTGGTAAGCAGTGAGACTCACTCCCTCGAAATAGGTGTTTCAAAAAACACCCTCACAACTCTCTCGAGCACTTGAAACTACCTAAAAAGCAGGTTGAGAACTCTCCCGATATGATACCATTGAATCATATATATATATATATATATACAAGAAGGTAGGCTATACATTAAGGTAAGATAATGCTCTTCCTAAATGGTTACAGCCCTATAAGTTAAAGTATCCCTAATAAGATACATACCAATATGTTAACGTGTAATTACATACTATAACAAAATCAATATTCACCTCTCATTATAAACTACAGCGCTTGTTTGATGTCATATATTTGAAAACTTCAAAGAGATAAACCTAGGATTCTTTTGCTGTTTCATGCTTTGGAAAAAGAAACTCATCTATAGAAACTGATTTCTCCAAGCAACTGGAGGCTACTAACTGATATTATAATGTTAATCTGAATGAACCCCCATCTGATTTCCACAAAAATAATGTTGATCTGAGTGCCTCTTTTGAGACCCTTGATGAAATAACATCATTATTTGTCTGTTGAAATAAGTGAGCTTAGATGGTATATGCATAGTTCTTAGTTTGGGCATACAAAGCTTTGGGACTGTTCATCTTTGATATGGAGTTGGTACTTAGCTGTTTTTGCCTATACATATGCAGGAAATATTATCAGATGTGCCATTAGATGACAGAAACAGAGCAAGTAACCTTGCCCGTCATGGCAAAGTTAAAAACATACAAGTCTCCCATAGGGTACAGTTGCTCATTCTTTAGAAGTTAAGAGTCTCTCTCTCTCTCCTTGTTTCTTATGGAAATCTATATTCACCCTCTCTTTTTCTTTCATATGGTGCAACTGTGCAGGTTGGAAACCCTATGGACTATGATACTTTGACAGAAGCCATAGCGAATATTAGAAGCTCTTTCAAGAAAGGCAAGAAGCATTTCCTTTCTCAATCATTGCTTGATATCGATAGGAAATGGCATCTTGGGGTAATTATATTGATATTTTAGTTGGCTGAAGATGGACTTCCAGTAACTTTTCTCTCTTCAGATTCATCAGGGCGGACAAACGATACATATGCTCTGCTTCTTGCTGAAAAATATTTGCAACAAACTTGGAGTGAAGGTGAGCATGTTTTCAGGTTCGAAGCTCTACTCATAGTTATAGCTATAAACCTTGGCTTTTTGAGTGATACTACAGGTAATCCTACTTTAGGTTGAGTTGGGTTTTACCATGTTATTCTGAATAATGATCTGATTCATCTTGTAATGCAGATAAGAAAGAAATAAGAACCATAAGAAAGAAGATTGATGAGATTTATTATCACCTAGAACTTTATCTGAGCATTTTATAAGGTCTCTGTTGAGAAGAGATGCATCTACTTCTGCATACTTAATATATTTTAGGTGCTAAGAATGGGTATCTATTTCTTTAATGTGAGAAAACTGAAGAAATATGAGTGCTTTTCAGGTGTATAACTTAGTTGCTGAAATCGTTGACTCAAAATTGGGCAAACAAGTAAACTTTCCTCTCTCTCTCTCTCCCCCCTTGTCTGAACATTTGTGATTTAATCTTTTGTTTTTCCAACTAAATGGTATTTTTTTGCCCACTTGGAACCCTACAGATTACAAGAATCAAGCCATCTCTCACTTATATTGCGGCAGAGGAAGTGATGGGCCTTGTAACAGCTCAAGGTTTTGAATTGTCTCTCCTTGTGGTTATAGTTTTTATATCGTTGGAATGATCTATTTTGAAGAGCAAATCATTTTGTCCATGACAGTGGCGGAGAATAACGAGCTGAATGAGGTCTGGAAAGATATTCTTAATGCAGAGGGAGATGAGATATATGTGAAGGTACATGGCTCCTTCTATAACTGCTTGGGTTTTAAATTCTGTTGTAAATGCTTCAAGTCTCTTATAAATGATAAAATTAGATTATTTAAGAATTTTAATGAAGAACCAGGCATCATGCAAGGTCGGGTGATTAGCTTTAAGCTTGTTGCCTGTTTTGTGGTTGTGGTTACAGCGAGTCATTACTTGAAATAACTTTATTTCGGCTAAAGCAAGGTATTAACCCGTTTAACTATATCAATCAAGTTGCTGCATCATCTCTTTGTATCAAAATTTGACATTCAGTGCTAGTTTAACTGGAAAAACCTGCGAATAGATGAACCCTGAATCTTCAAACTGTATAAACATGTCTTGGTGCCGGCTTAAAATTCTTCAGCCAGATTTTTGGAACACCAAATAGTTTTTCAATCACTCATCCACCAATGCCAACTTGGGACTTATTTTATGCCTGATCCGTTATTCAGCGATACATGAGAATTATATCTAACAATGTCCTAAAACATGGAGACTATCAAACTTCCCTTTATGTGTATGTGTGTGTGTGTGTGTTTATATATACTCACTGCTCTTCATAAGTAAAAGAGAGCACCAATCTGTGTTGGTGACCCTTGAAACTATGTACTGACTATAACTGCTTTCTTTAATTTCCTTTGACAGGATATCGGTCTCTACATGAAACCAGGGGAATACCCATCATTTTTTGAGCTGGCCGAAAGGGCATATTTGCGGCAGGAAGTTGCCATTGGCTATGTGAAAAACAACGAGAAGGTAAACTGCTTTAGCTTCTCACTTGAATTGAAATGGGACTGTTGTTAATCTTATTATTGAAATCTTATTGTCTGCAGGTTCCCATTAACCCTATCCCCAAGTCAGAACCCTTTCTCTTGAAATGACAGACTCACTTATTGTAATATCAGGCTTGAAGGAGCTCAACCTGTTCTAAAGTGAAATGTAAGCTTCCAATCTTTGTTCTATTACTTCTTTTGCTGCTTTTTATTAAATTTCAAGCTGAAGTACCCTCACAAAAAACTCACTTAACTAAAATCTAAAAGATAAAACTCACACAAAAACTTATATTACAGGAAAAGAGAACCTGGTGTACAAAATTGTTAGCCAATCACCATGACCAAACAGCTCAAAGCTCAGACAGTTAAAATTCACGTTAGCTTTTTCTGTCTCAGAAAAAAATAAAAATGATGTTTAGAGACAATATAACACTCAGAGCAGGTTGCTTGAGATCATTTTAAAATGGCATACTTTCAGAAACAACACCGCACTTGAAGGGTAATTAAGGAACTCCAAAGTCTAAACGTCAAGTGAAGAGAGTCACTTAACAGGGTTTCTATTTTGGTGTAATCAAGCAAAGGGTTTTAGCTGTCAATTCAAACTCGGTCAGGTAAAGCTACCATTTCGGGTTTTAGCAGTTTGCTAGTCTTTTTGTTGCAGGGTTTGTATTCTCCCCTGAACTCTTGCTGAACCTTGCATTCAAATAAGTAATCGATTTAATAGTGTTTGTTTTTCTTATCTTATTTTTTTTTCGGCTTAATCTTAAATAATATTAAGTATTGAAGTTGTTTGTTTAACGTTGGATAGTGAATGTTGATAATACCAATAAAACGTTGGACAGGTGGTGTTTCCTGTTTTGGAAAATTATTTTTTTTTAATAGAAAAAGTCAAATATTTTAGGCTTTTTTATTCAGAATTTATTTTAAAATTTTAGTAATAAGTCATGTAAAAGTTAAAAAATAAACCGTTGAATACTAAAAACTATTTAGCTTTCGATAAAGTAAAAACAAATATCTTGAGTCTTGATTCAATTTTTAGTTTGTTTAATTAAGTGTTTGAACAATCAAATTGCTTTCCGGATCGATTGAATCAAGAAAATTGGATCATATAAAAATGATAAAATTAAGTAAATGTTTTTATTAAGCTGAAATACCAATATTTTCATATTATAATTTCTCATTAGAGTTTTACTGTTTAGTTGTTAGATTAAAAGGAAATTAATAAAAATTGGTTAAGAAATATAAAAAAAAAAAATGACATTTTTAAGAAAATAACTTTTAATTATTTTCTAATTTCTAGTGCAAAAACAAAATAATTAAATTTGAGTAATTAAAAATTAAAATTATTTTTAAAGTAATATATTTATGTTTATATCAATTTATGTTAACTCGTTTTATCAATTTCTGTCTACTATCACAAATATATAATAAAAAATTATCATGTGAAAAGTATAATATCATTGGAATGTCATGTGATTCCAAATTTAGTTGATTTAGCACCCAGGATAAGTTTTGATCGGTCCAAAACATTTATATTGAATAAAAATGAAGAGTTGGAACACTTAATTGAATAAAATAAAAATTGAGACAAAAATAGAAAAATCAAAGAGTTCAAAAACTATAGAAGACACCAAAATAAAAATATTTAGAAAGGCATTTATGTAATTAATGCATAAAAATAGAAATATGATCGAATCAAAACTTTAAAGGCTAACATTAAATGGTTAATGTTGCAAAGTTGATGAATGTAAAAATAAAATTGATTTTTTTAATAAAAGTGAAATATAAGTCCATCATATTGGATTCATGTATTTAATTTTTAAAAAGATAAGACTTTATGAATGGCGTTTTAAGATTCGAGAATCGAGATAATTTATTCTACATTGTAATTAAAATATTTAATTTTAAAAAAAGCATAAAAACCACAAGTGATATCCAAACATATATCATACATGCCAAATCTATATATATATTTTTAAATTTAATAAAATATTTAAATTTACTGGAATGTGTTAATTTTTTATTACTATTTCGAAAAATGGAAATGAACCGCGGAGAAACAAGGCCGTCACCGTCCTTTGAAGCATCTAGGTACGGGAGTTGCATGCGCTCTTCCCTGATTAGGGCAAAAGAAAACCCCCAATTTGGCGCAAACTCAGTTCAGAAAAATGGCGCACGGCGGCTACGGGAAGCGCAGGGTCGCCGGCCGCAAGCCTGAGAGTCGTCGGTCTAAGGGATTGGCTGTGGAGAAGAAACCCAAATCAGTGTCTCTCAAGAACCAGATTCGCTCCACCGAACGCATGCTCCGTAAGGTATGCTCCACTCTCTTGCTTCTTGTATTGGCTTTCCCTTTGTCGTGATTTTGTTTTTGTTTGGTGGCGGAGAAAAAATTGTATGAATTTTCCATCATTTGATGAAGTTGAACTCCATCTCAACTCAGCTTGGTACAACAATTTGAGTTTATGGAAGATGTTTCCTCCTTCGTTTTTCTATATATCAAGCTATTATATGATTTTCTATTCCGGTGTCCTGCTTCATAAGGATTTTTTGTTTGCTAACATTTTGGGAAAAGTTTGATTTTCTTCTAAGTACTGTGTGTGTGAGGGTTTCTTTTCTTTTCTTTTCTCTATTTTGAAAGATCTTCCTCCTAGAGAGTCAAGCTAAGAAAGAAGTTGAAGGAACTTAAGAAACAGCAAGAAAGGAATTCATACGCGTTTAACATGGAGCGTAAAATATTCCTGCGAGATAGGAAGATAAAGTTTTTTGGTATGGCTTTCTTATTTTGTGTAATTGGTTCAGATGTGGTTTAGGTTTCATAAGTTTTGGTATGAGGACTGTGTTAACATTTTCGTTATCAGAGAGGAGAAAGATAGAAAGGAGAATAAGGCGTTTGGAGAAACAGCAGCGTGCTGCTTCTGGTCAGGCCCAGGAGGCTGAGGTTGCTGAGCAGCTTTCCAAGTTGAAAGAAGATCTGGAATATGTTAGGGTGAGTTATATTCTGCTTTTTGTACCATTTATTCTTTGATGAATGAATATAAGACCTCATGGGAGAGAGTGAATTAGATATATTGCACTTTACACTGAGAACTTCAGGAACCTTTGCATAAGTTGCTTGTCAAATTCAAAATCAAATTTATATTGGCCAGCCAATTTTCTGTTGTCTAACTTGGATAAAAATTGGCCAGTTCTTGTGTGTGTTGGTGGGAGTTATGATCTTTATTATGATATTTAACTAAGTTGCTGTAATGACTTTAGTTTTTGAGCTTCTGGTTTTTTTTCCTGGTATTATCTTTTGGTAGAATGTTGAATACTTTTCAATCTTTCTATATGTCCGTGAACTTAAATTGTTTAGAATGTACTAAAATTTTCACCTATACTACTTTTTGAGTTTGATAACTTTAAAATAGTCTGATTCTTAAATTAAAAAAAAAAAAACTGAAGAGTGTCAGTTTTTGCATCCAACACTTTTCTTTTATTTTATTAGGAATGAATTCGAGATCTGATGTTTTCCTGTCTGATCGGGATGAACTTGTAAATTTCAGAAGCTGGTGCTGTTATGCTCTTGGTTATTATTAACATGGTGTGATGAGGAAAAACTGCAAGAGTTGAAGTTGGACATACTATTTAGACTACAGTTCTTTTAAGTGGGAAGAAGTATGTATCCTTATTTATTGGAGGTGATCAATCCCCCGAGACATAGTTGATAGGAGAAATAGATTGCGCAAGGAGATTAAAGCCAATATAATTGCTGCTGCAGCCAGTGGGAAGGATTTGGAAGGTACTTTCTTTGCTATATTTCTAACAGCACCATGCCACCCAATTAAAAATTCATTTTTTTGGATACTAACATGCGTTTTCTGTTCCATCATAAAACAATTTGCTGGAGATGATATCCTCATTAAAGTACTGTGGAGATGTTTCTATTGGGGAATATGCTTTGCTGAAGTTGTACATCTTCTAATCATTTTTATTTCAATATTTTTGGCTCATGATTTTATTGAACTCTCTTCAATTTTCTGTTCTTTCTTAGACAAAGATCAAATATTGAAAAGCCTAACAAAAAGATATAAAAGCATGTACAGGGTAATACAAGGGGACTAAAAAGACTAGACAAAACAAATAGAGATTAAAAATACAAAAAATAAAAATAAACACAAACAACTCCCCCGTGCTTAGAGCTCAGCTACTCATTAAGGTCAACCATGGGCATTGAGAAATGTCTTATGTACACTTTAACCCACTCTAAAAAAATTATATATGAAGGATTGTTTGATTGACTGGTCTACTTTTTCAAAATTTTTTTGATAAATGCTTTTCAATATTTTGAACACTCTTTTGTTTTCCTTTTTCCATATGGTCTAGAATTAGCACTAAGCAGCAACTTTGAGTTTTTTCCTTCTTCTTCTCAACAAAGGATCTATTCCAACTTGAGGCCATTCATTATTAAGGAGTGCATCACCTATATCATTCCAAACAGGACTTAAATTAACTACCCATAGGTTCTTTTTTTTTTTATAGGTACGTATTTCTTTTTCCATTTTTTAATGGGTAAAAGCACGAAAAATATATTAAACACCCAGAAGCAGCCCACAGTATTCAGGAAATATACAAATGGTTGTTTTAAGTGTGCATAGGTTTAACCGCCTTCACTTGCTAAGACATGCGTCTTATTGAAGAGGCATGTGTTATATATATATATTTTTTTTTGATGGATAAAAGAAAGCAATGCATTGATGCCTTGAAAGCAATAGCTGCAAAGAAATCTGTGGAAGTATCTGAAAGGGACAAAGCTTGGGAAGGACCAAAACATGAAAGAAAAAACCCCAAGCAGAAAACAATTACCTATGCCCATCCGAGGGTTAAAAAATCGAATATACATCCACAACACACACTAGACACGTTGGCCCAAGACGAAAGTTACAAATGAAAGAATTCTTTAATCTATACATAGAGAAGGTCATTATCGAAGACCATTTCTATTTCTTCCTTTTCCCTGCTTGCGAAGAGCCTGGTAGCGACCCTCCAAACTTTCTTCTTCTTGCCCACATTTGTTCCTTGCCCGGTAGAAGGACTGCCCTGGCTTGAGAAAGGGAAGACCCATCAGAGCCACTATAGCCAAAATAAGTTCCCCAAAGCATTCGGCCTTGAGCGATGAACTAGAAGATAGTTTTAGGGGTTTCTTTCACTCTTAACCCATATGAGGTAGCATCTGTTGGCTAAGATCTTCCTCTCTTTTGTGAGTTGGTCTAGAGTCATCACCTTTCCCCCAGATGCGCCACAGCGAAAAACCACCTTTAAGGGAATATATTGTTACGATAAAGGCGGGAAAAGGTTTTGTCTCAACTTGGTCTGCGATTCAAAACCTCATCACAAAACTGAATAAACGTTGGGCGTACCCCCTTTTAAGACCAACTTGTCCTCCTGTTGCGACCACTTTCGAGGGGATGAATCATTTCATAAAGTCTCACTTTCCCTCACTTCCCAATCATTTGAAGGCTGCTAAAGCAGGGGACCATCCACCAGATTCGAAACATCCCAAAACTCCTAATCGTAGCATCTTCACGAGCCGCCAAGCTAAACAACAATAGAGCAGTATGCACAAGCCTCCCTCCCCCGGGGCATCTTTCCAAAAGTGATTACAATTGCAAACACCCGACCACAAATTTTGAATTTAAGCGAACCAAATCCCATCCTTTCCTAATTTCTTTCCATAAACCTGTCCCAAAACTGTTCCTAATTTCACCGGAACACCAACCCCCCTGTGATTCCCCAAATTTGCTCCTAATAGTCTTCCTCCAAAGGGAATTCCTTTCGTTTGCGGCTTAGCGTGTATTTCCCAACGAGGCTTTTGTTTGAGTTGTGTAAGCCTCGACCCCCAATCGCCAACTTTCTTATGCGTACACACCGTGATTCACCATGTAGGCTTCTTATCCGAGGTTCCCCACCGCAGGGAAGTCCCTTTGGATTGTTTCTAGCAAAGAGGCATGTGTTATATAAAATCATATTTTTGTAAATGTTCTTTTTAAATGTTTTTGGAATTTTAGATTTTATTAATCGAATTAGAGTTGAATCATATTTATAGAATTGATACATCAGGTCAAATTTCACTTCCTTACCTCCCCTTAGAGCTAACGACCTTCGTATACCCTCTTTGTGGCAGATCCATTTCTTACTTGGACTGAGACCACCCTTCTGGCTTGCTTATTTATCGTACAGTATCATTCCCAATTAAGGTTGCACTCCACCAAAATGCCTCCCTCTGAATCATGGGGCCACACTTGCTGCCCACCACCAGAAGGCTTGTGAAGGCCTTACCTATGTTTTTTTATCTGTTGGGCAACATGTTAGCCTTCCCCTTTTTTCTGTTGCAAAATTGGAGACTCTGCTCTCACCACATTGAAGTACACTCCCTCCACATCTTCCCTCACCTCAAACTTTGTTCTAGTCTTTCTCAGCACGACCTAAGAAAACCATTGTAAAATCTCGCAACATCCTTTAATGGCATACTAAGATTGCCCCACCTTCACCTGTAACATTCCCATCACCTTCCTCCATGCTCTCTCATTAGAACCCCTCACCTGTTGCAAGTTTTACTGATTTGAAGTGCTTTCATCCAACATCACAAAACCTCCATAGATATCCCTCAATTGCTTAAAAACTCCCTGTTCTACCAGAAAAATTCCTTTGATTAAACTTGTCTCTATAACAAGTAGTCGCTGTGACCTGCGTGCCCCAATGACCACCTTGTCTCCTTGAAAGCTTCTGGTTCCCTCTTGAAGAACCCTCTCCACTTCAGGGATGAATTCAAACTCAAACAAGAGGGTATCTTTCCTGCAAAGCTAAATGGAGTTCCCTTTTAACTAGTTATACTGACCCCAAGACTTTAAGGAAGGCAAAAAACAGGGCCTCTGAGTATTCTCCCCATACCTAGGCAATGTTTAGGATTGCATCTTATTGACGGAATCAGTTCACACGATCCATACAACTTCTCTCGAAAACTTCATATGATCTTTTTCACCTCAGTTACATAGGATTCTCCTACTTTAAAAGGCGGCTTTACCCCTCTTCCATTAACTCTCTTGTCAAGAGGGTTTGCAAGCAGGTCACCTCAGCGATTCTAGGAAGAGGCACCACTTGGAAACTCCTTAGCATTTTAGCATGCAAATTCTGCCCCTCCAGCTTAACTTGGTTGGGGTATAGGTGAGAGTGGTGGTGTTCTCCCCTTTTGTACTCTTCTTGTGTACTCTTTGGGAGCTATGCGCTCATTTTTTCAATAGATATTCTGCTTTTACTGATCAAAAAAAAAAAAAATTCTGCCCCTCCAGCTATCCCCTTTCTTTTGGAAGCACCATGGAGAAAGTTATTTACCTCCCATAAGCCTTTTCAGAGTACAAGGATGCCATTACTCCTAGAGCCCTGGCTTGTAAGTCCCACTTCCCTCTAAGCAAATCTTGTTGGGGATTATTCAGGTCCTGTCTCTAAAAACAAGCCTCTGACTCTTCTGGTAATGAGGACACCCTTTTGCTAATCTGATTTATCCAGAGAAGCTGTGGCCCCTCTCTATAATATTTTCTATCCTTACCTTTTACTTGGCAATTGAGATCTTAAAGGACTTTGGCTCTATTTCAAACCAGCTTCCCTCTTTTCATCTTCATTAGCTTGTTCTATAACTGTCTTAATCAATACCAATTAAATTACAATGCCAACTAACTACTAAATAGCTCTCTTCAAAGAAATAAAGTTACTATATTGTCAACCATAATGTTATATGAAAAGGAAAAAAAAAAGTCCTGGAGCATTGTTGCAAGTCCTACAAAAATTACATATAGACATTAGACAATTTCATGCACATTTTGGGGGCAAATTGATAAATATGTTTGGAGAGACCTATCTTGGAGTTTGTAGTGTGGTGATTTTAGGTGTATACTGTCTAATCTGCTTTCTTTGTAATTCTTCTTTTAACTGAAAAAACCCATAGTTTTAGTGGCTGGCTGGACTTTCTCTATGCTCACTGGACTGATGGACTTTTTGGACTTCTGTTAACAGAGACAGGGAGTGAAGATGATGGGCTTTTGGATCTGAGTGAGGATGATTTTTTCTTAACTGGAAGCTCTAGTGATGAAGCAGATGCTGATGATGAATGGACTGATAAAAGCACAAGGTACACAATTTCACTTGGATGGGAGATGCCACTGTAGTTCTAACAATGGAATATAAGTTTGCTTGTTTATTTGTTGCCCTCAAAATAGTGTGCTGAAATGGAGGATCTGAAGTTATTATATAGCACTTGTTTTC